>OY747720.1:2824130-2831630 GCA_963556495.2 Valencia hispanica
CTGAACGATCAAGCCCCATTTTATATCGGAGAGCTTCTGCAGTCATTTGTCCCCAGCAGGTCCCTGAGATCCAGTGATCAGTATCTGCTGGGTACAAAGAAAACTCGGCTGAAAACAAAAGGTGACCGAGCCTTTGCAGCAGTTCCCCCCTCCTTGTGGAACTCCCTTCCTCTCAGCCTGAGATCGGTGGACTCTGATCTCTTTTAAAAAGCAGCTAAATATGCATCTTTTTAAACTCGCCTTTGAATAGTTTTATTTTTCTGTCTCCTGTGTTGAGTTTTATTTTAAAGCACTTTGTGATTTTTATCTTGAAAGGTGCTATATAAATAATGTTTTACTTACTTACTTACTCAAATTACTGCTAATTGGTTAGAGAAACATGATAAGAACTTAGTTGGGGCAATATTTTTGATGTTTTTGATCACAATATTTTATTACAGAAGGTTAACTGTTATGGATTTCACCTGTATGCCCTTCAATGGACAGAAAGAGGCCATACTAATCGAGAATTTAACTTATTTTAATGATAGTTATTCTGAGGCTGGACAGATGGATTATGGGGTACCCCAAGGCAGTTTTTTGGGACCCCTTTTGTTATAGATAGATAGATAGAAAAAAAAAGGGTACTATAAAGACCGATCGATCTTCATTGTCCCCTTGGGGAAATTATATGGCTACATATGCAGATGTCACTACATTATTTTCATCTGCACAAACGGAATATCAACTTCATTATTTTTTAAAAGAGGAATTGGCCTCCAAATTAGTTATTAATGCTGGAAAAAAATAAATGCACTGTCATGTTTGTGTATTTAAAGGCCCCAAAAGCAGAAAAGTAAAATTAGAAGGATTTAACTACAACAAACAAACAAGGAACAAGAACTTACAAAACTCAGGAGGATCTAAAGTACAGCGACGGGGAAAACAGGAACCAAACGGGAAAGACTGAAGACGGACCAGCGAGCAGTGGCTGAATGAGAGCTGTATTTATACTGAGGAGGGAGTGAGGAAATGACAGAGAAAAGGTTGAGGACTAATTAAGAGAAGCAGATGCAGGTGAGAGGGAGAGAACAGGTGAAGGCAATTAGCGGCTGGGAGGAAACAGAAAGGGAGGCCAAGAACAAAACATAAGAAATGACTAGACAGAGAACTATACTGAAGAGAAATTAGGTATAACAGAACTAACGGGACAAGTAATGAGGAAATAGCAAAAGGAAGCAAAAGGTGAGAAAGTCTAAAGATAGGAAGTGAACATATAGAAGACAAAGCCTAAAATAATTAACACTATGAACCTAAAGTATAATTTAACAGAATCTAACACTGAGGAATAGACTAAAATGATAAGGTGAACTGAATAAGGAAAGGAAATAACTGAAACTCATCACAAACACCCAAGGAATGACACCTACGTTACATCTAACTCGAGGTAATACCGCTTGTGAACTAGCAGAGCAAGCAAAACTGCTCAGGGTAACAGTGGATTTGACAAGGCCTTCTATCACCTGAAGAACATTTCTAGGATTAAAGGACTGATGTCACAACAGGACCTAGAAAAACTCATCCATGCGTTTATCTTTAGTCGGATTAATTACTGCAACAGCGTCTTCACAGGTCTGCCTAAAAAGTCAATCAGACAGCTGCAGCTGATCCAGAACGCTGCCGCTCGTGTTCCTCACTAGAACCAGGAAAGTAGAGCACATCACCCCAGTTCTAAAGTCCTTACACTGGCTCCCTGTAGCTCAGAGAATAAACTTCTAAATACGTCTACTAGTTTATAAATCATTACATGGCTTAGCACCAAAGTATGTTGAAGACCCGTTGTCACGGTACCAACCACCAAGACCACTCAGGTCCTCCAACTCTAGCCTACTAAACATCCCTAGACTCAGAACTAAACATGGAGAAGCAGCTTTCAGTTTCTGTGCTCCCCTTATCTGGAACAAACTTCCTGACGAGTGTAGAGCTGCTGAAACTCTGAACTGCTTTAAATCGAGACTAAAACCATCTGTTAGAATTGCCTTCTAGTAAATGCTTGATGTCATATGTATGAAATGTGTTCATGCTCTCTTGCTTTATTGTGCATCATGTGTAATGTGTGTTTCTTTTATCTTTTTTTTTTTCAACAAATCATGTAAAGCACCTTGAATTACCCTGCTGTAGAAAGTGTGCTATACATATAAACCTGCCTTGCCTATATTATAGATATATAAGGTTCTACTGTTTCATGTTTTTGAGGAGGCTCTGATGGATATATTTTTATCCATCATTTTTTTATGCATTTATTTCTTTTGTGCAACCCCCTCCCCCCCATATTTAACTTAACATTCATCTTTGTGTTGTTTTGTTTCTGTGTTATTTTGCTTCAAATGTTTATCTGTGATCTCATGTTGAGCTTCCATGGATTACTTTATCTGTGTGTGGTTAACGTGGTTTTTATGCAAATAAATGAAAATGAGGAAGACTCCATTAAGAATAGCTCCTGCACTAAGATGGGAGCTAATGTGGTTCTCAATCAAATTCACTAAATAAACACTTTTGACACAATTGATTTTTGGAGCCAATGTCGCCGGGCGTTGGCTGACATGCAGGCTACACCCCGGACAGGCTGCCTGTCTATCAGCTGAACACAGAGACACTCAGGGCAAACAAAAATGGGCCATTTAGAGAGATGAACCCAGGTGAGCCCAGCACCATTCCTAAAGAGCCACTATACTGCAACTTGTAGCTTCATACCTTCTCCACCACCACCTGGCTCGTTACCAGGCCTCTGCACAGCTGAATGACTGACTGCTGATGAGGGGATGTAGGAGTTGGTTCTTTTATTAAGAAACAACAATGAAATACTAAAACATAAAAAGATCATGTAAATGTCTTTGGAAATGCTGAGGGATGCATCACCATGTGTTTTTATCACACTGAGGCATCTAGAAAGTCTGGAGGACTTTATAAGATCGAATCTGGATTGCTGTATGGTAAACATCATTAATAACATGAATGCAGTTCTGGTTTTTAAGATGATTTTTATTCTAAATGACATCAGAGAAAAGGATGAAGGGTAAGCAGCAAAGAAATGTAGCTGCATTTGCTATATAGTCCACTAGAGGGCAACAGATATCCATTGTTATGAGCATTTCACAACCAAAGTGTGAAAGCACTCCCATGACTAATATCATTTGATAAAAACAAAGATTTGGAACATTTAAGGGTTGAAACCCTTCAACTCATCCTGAAAACTCTTTAACAAACGCATTCAGACCAGGGACTGATTTGTGAGGTAAGTAAAATTGGGCAAACATTGAAATATCTGTTCAAAGCAGTTAGAGAGATGTTGGACCAACCAACGAGGCGAATGTTTCAACAACACAGCTGAAGGTGAGCTGCTAAAATCAGCCGGTGTTGCCATCTCACTGCATAATCCAGCTCTGAGAACCGTCTACCGGGTGATGATCCTGATCACGCACCTTTATTAGCAGATAATAAATATGGAGCATCAGAACAGATGCTGTTCTGCTGATAAAGAATGTGCTGTGTACTGATTTTAATTAAACATCCAAACCTTGTGGCAGAAATCAACGTGTAAAGTAAACATGTAGGAAGGATCAGAAACACCTAACTGGGAAGCTTCCACAGTGTATGTCTCATATCTCTTCTGGGTTGTAATTATTTGTCAATATTTGATATGAAAATCCTAAATCCTCCTAAAACGACTAAAAGAATATTCTTTTCACCTACAACAAATATAAAACATTTTGATATCCAGTAACTTGAAGCAACATATTTCCCAAAAAGGAACAATAAAAAAAATCAGTCATGTTCACATCTTCATGCCTTTATCAGGACATCATGGAAAACGGTAACAGATGTTCACTCCACTATCGACATTAAAGCCGCAATAACAGATTTCTTGGAAACAGATTATCGCATAATAGAATTTAGAGAATGGTGAGTCCACCCGTCTGTTGCTTATTGACTCATCCAGTTATTAAAGTGCAGCTCCTGCATCATGTTATCTCGTCTTCAGTCTGTAAATACAAGACTGCTAGAACATTGGAGATAAAGGAAGTCAAGAAAAAAAAACCTGAGTTACAGGGAGTCTCCGCAAAGTCAAGATAAATGACTGAACCAGACATTAAGATTTCATTCATACATCTTTAAGCGTTATGATGTTCTGTCCGTCTTTAATTATTAATTGCCTTTTTCTTGACATTTTTACAGAAACAAACTTTTTGCAGAACAGAAGCCGCTCAGGAGGGCATGGTACCACAGACAGAAAGAGCTATACGTTATCAAGACAGGTGAGGACACCTCATTAACCCATTTCTTATTCAATTCAAAAATACTTCATTGATCCCAGAGGGAAATATAATAATAGCTCATATAACTAATTCTTCAAGGAGTTGTTGTAGATGATGATGGCTGCGGACAGGAAGGATTTCCTGTAGCGGTCTGTGTTGCAGCGAAACTGAAGAAGCCTCCGACTGAAGACTCTGTTCATGACAGTCTCATGAAGAGGATGCTCAGGGTTGTCCATAATTTTTTGATTTTATGAAGAATCCTTCTTTGCATCATCATCTCTAGATGTTCCACAGTTGTCCCAAGAACAGAACCAGAACAGAACCAGAACCTTCCTTATCAGGTTGTTGAGCCTTTTTAAGTCCCTGGCTCTGATGCTGCTACCCCAACAGATGACGGCTGAAGAGATTACACTCTCCACAACAGACTTGTAGAAGATCTGCAGCATCTTGCTGCAAACCTTGAAGCACCTCAGCTTCCTCCAGAAGCTTTCTCACCTCCACTTCTTCTCCCATGATGGAAACAGTGTTTGACTTATCCCTGTTTCTTCTGAAATCTACAACCATCCCCTGTGTTTTGTTCACATTCAAGGTGAGACGATTGTTTCCACACCATGTCACAAAGCGGTCCACCAGCTCTCTGCATTCAGCTTCTTGTCCATCTCTGATACACCCGACAATTGAAAAATGACCTTGAAAAAGGGGCTTTTTGTATAATTCTGAGATGTACATTATTGTTCAGTTTTGTTTGAAACCTCTGGCTGTTCACTACTGACCTTTGTACCATTTCGAGCTATCCATTGGGCCTGGACTGCTTGAGTTGTTCTCAAACGTTTGAGCGGTAGTGTAAGTGTAGTAATCCTTCTGTGCACCAGTCATGTTCTCACAGTTGTTACTTTGTGTCTCCACAGGGAGCAACGTTTTCAGGGCTATGTTAGGAACCAACCGAGTACCAGCCTTTGGGTATGTACTCGGAAATGGCCCGGTCAGAGGTGGATAGTAGCTACTTACATTTACTTGAGTAACTTTTTGGAAAAAAAAAAGTACTTTTGTATCGCTGCTCTTACTTGAGTAAAGTTTCTGGCTACTCTACCCACAGCGAGTAACTTTACTAAATGAAACTGAACGCTTGTTTTAACCATGATGAGACTCTGAGTTCATGTTGAAGTGAGACCTCCTGTTTAAACACAAGCATAATCTTTTTAACATTATTTTCCGTCTCCTGAGGCTGTTGTGCCATTTAGAGGTCGACTGGGGTTACCATACCCTTTTTAAATCCCTGTTCTACTTTGGGAAAGAAAAAAAAGGCAAAAAAATGGTCTTGTCTGATTTGATATTTTACAATTATGTCATGTATTTCTATTTATTTGAATCTTCAGAATTTGCACATAACTTTATATTTTTGTCCAATCACAAAATGTTCTAATATTAAATTATATGTTACAGTCTCAAAATAAGTACTCAATACATGATTAGCCTTTTTACTGTACCAAATATGTTTTTACTCTTGAGTAATTGTTTTTTGGATGACTACTTTTTACTTCTACTTGAGTACAATTTTTGGCTACTCTACCTAACCCTGGGCCCTGTAGAGTCGGTGGGCGGGACTTGAGGTTAACTGATGCTGATTGGTTGTAACTCAGAGGGAAATGAGCAGACGTCGCCAAACAACCGGGTTTGTAAAATAAGAAGAGTTGCTGGTGTATTGGTAGAGGTAAGTTTTAAATAAAGACGGTTGAGACAGTTCTTTGGCTTTATTTCTTGCATGCAAGGAGAGACAGATCCAGCATTTCTTCCTGGTCTGTCTGACAAAATCAGACTTATAACCCTGTTATATACATAGTTAGGTCACACCCCACATCTCACAGTTATTTTCCACTTAATCCAAACTCTAAGAAGTCCAGGGGTTTTTATTACCCCACTAGTCAGTTGTAGAAAACAGATTGTATAAAAGGAATTGTTCCCCCCTCATAAACCAGTATCTCATGACATCTTCCAGTGCCTAAATGACCCTCATCTTCTCTGGCAGCTGACCTGCAGGGTTACTGACCTTTGAATGTTTATTCCTATGAGAAAAACTTAAATTGACCCTATAACTGTTAAAATTCCTTCACACTGGCACAGCAGTTTATGACAACATAGCAAACAGAAACACGGCAACTATCCCTTCTTCTTCCATTGTCGATCTCTTGTTATTTTCTGCTGCGTCTTTTTTGCAACTGTTTGTGCACCTTTAACATTGAAATCAGAAGTACCGGCCAGTAGGCAGCTGTTAACCAAAACCAGTCAACCAAAAAGTTGATTTTACAAGTGAGAGATGTTTCCTCTTTAACTTATATAATTGATCTCATTTGTGCTTTTCTGCTTCCTCAAGAAGAAAAAAAGAACCAGTTTGATGTTTTTCTGCCCTGTTCTAGTAATGAAACAGTAGAGCAGCGGGTCTACAAGACAGTTGATGGTAGATATAGCAGTGCTGACCTTGTAAATACAAAAGAACCATTTAAAGCTCTCGCAACCGTTCAACAGCATCCGGACCATCATAGCGACGTGGATCGGTCCGAAACAAAGCAAAAGGCACAGAAGAACCACTGTCAGTAGCTTTGAGATACGAAGGCGTTCCTTGTCCATTGTGGCTCGGTTAGATTTCACCGCCAGACAAGTGCTCCAGGTGGTTAAACAGACGATGAGAACTGGAACAATGAAGCCCAGAGAGAAGCGAGCGATGCTAGCATCAGCCAGGCTCTGTGTCAGCGGGAGGAAAATGTCGTAGCACAATGAAAACATGTCGTTTTCATAGTAGGAGTCCTCCCAGGTGATGGTGCAAGCATTAAAACCCATCACCAACACCCAAATGGCAACAGTGATTACTGTGGCGGTGCTGACTTTCCTCATCCATGCGTACCTCAGCGGGTGAACCACAGCGAGGTAGCGGTTGACCGCTATGCAGCAGAGAAGAGCTTCACTGGTGTAAAAGTTGGTGTAGAGCGAGTAGAGGGAAGCCAAACAAACGTAGCCTCCATGGGCCCAAACGCCTCTCCACAAGAAGTCCATCCACAGGGAGAGGCCAAAGGTGAAGGTCAGGTCACTCAAGGCCAGGTGGAAGAGGTAAACACCGAGGTCGTTCTTCTGTCTGATGTGCTGACACGACACATACAGGGAGAAGGCGTTAGCAGGGATGGCGATGATGATGACAGTCAGGTAATAGAGC
>OY747720.1:2834130-3091630 GCA_963556495.2 Valencia hispanica
ATGCATAAAATGAAAATGGAATGAATGAGAAGCAGTAAATGCAGGTCATTTTCAGGTTTAAAACTCAAAGCCGATCACTTACTTGTTTTCTCGCCCACTCTAACTCTGTCCATGTAACCAGAGAGCAGATGGAAGTGGCTTCATGGGCCGTACGTCTTCTTACCTGTCTGCTTCAAAACAACCAATCGGGAGCTGTTCCCGTCGCCTCGTCATTCGCTGACTGCTGGTCAGAGAGACAACAAACAGAGGCCGGTTTTAATCTGGTCACAATGTGACAGTCTGCATGTTTATTTAGTCAATTCAGATGATGATGATGATGATTACAGGCTGATGAAAGTGGTGGTTGCCATGTTCCCACAGTGCCGTTATCACTCAGCCTACCTGCTCTTTAAGTGCAGCTCTACATGCTGCTGTTTAAACCAACACCTTCTGTACTTTTATGGCCTGCACGTAAAATACAACCAAGTCTTTTAGTTTAATGTATTAATTTTAATCCAGTTAAATTACACACTCCCCGCATTGCAAAAATAGTTTGCAGTTTAAACATCCAGAAAAAGTCCAGAACCTGTTTCAGTGCTCTTGCTGATAAACCAAGCTGCAGGATTCAGTTTGCTCTTGGGACTGTTGAACCAGGAAACCATCAGTGAGAGCTGCTGGGAAACTTCCTCACCAAACATGGGAATTATCTGAAGGATTCCAGCGCCCCCTTGTGGTGAAGCAGGAGAACGTGGATGTGTAGCAACGAGCCACGTTTTTAGAAGATAAAAAGAAGATTTTAGAATACAGATAGAAATGTTATTTTTAACATTTCATATCAAATATCAAATAATTTTTCCCTTTACACCTTTTTCTTATTAGGTTCCAAGAAAGAAAATGCCACTTTTGATTTGAAAATATCTACTTTTGAGCACCACAAACTTCTTATGAGACACAAAACTTCACAATACAAGTAAAATATTGCTAAAAATTAGTTTTTCCAGCTAATTTCAAGATTTTGCTAGGCTTAATATACTGTCTTATTTCAAGAAATCTTGTCAAGACAATTTTCACTTGTTCCATTGGCAGATTTTTTTTTACTTATTTCAAGGAAAATTATGTTGAATAAAAAAAATTGTATCTTGTTTTTGGAGGGGCATCTTTTCCAGTGTACATGTACTTATTTATTTATTAGAACTTCAGTAGAACCTGCCTGTTTCTACAGAAGTTAAAATAAAACATTTGTTTAAATTGTGTTGTGTAGATTTTATTGTAAATCTTACTGACCTATTCCCTATCCAGACTCCAGTACTGGAGGAAAAGGCCGACTGAGCGTCCAGGTAGTGAACACAGACTAAAGCACACAGGTGGATGACTTCTCTGTTCCACTGTGGAGGAAAATGTCTGAGTTAGTCTGGTTGATCCTGACGGGAAAACTCTGATAGGATCTGTTATGCAAATAAGACAAACTGGTCAGGGAAGTTAAAAATGAAAATAGTTTGCAAAGAATAAAACAGGAACTCTTAATTTATAGAAAACATTTTTAAATGCAAATGTGTTCCTTTTATGAATAAAGGTCTTAATTCCTGGTAAGCAGGTACCGAGAAAATGGGAGGAAACCATCTTTCCAGGAGTAGCTCTCCTAATTACAGAGTGGTTGAAAAGTTGATTTCAGTCAAATTAGAATATAATTATTATAATTTTTATTGTAATCTGTGTTGATGATTCTCACTTACAGCCAGAAAACACAGAGATCAGTTTCTCAGAAGATTAGAATATGATATCACACCAATAGGAACAGGATCTTAATATAGAAATGTGGGCGGGTCCATGTACTGTACTTTAGCTCTTGGTCTGGGCTCCTTTAGCATGAATTACTGCATCAGTGCAGCGTGGCATGGTGGAGATCATTCTGTGGTTCTGCTGAGGTGAAGAAGCAGTTTAACTTATTAAGAACAGAAGTTTGAAACTCCCAAACTTGGAATTCTGGACTTCCACAGGAACGTTATAAAAAGTGTCTTACAGTCTTCATTACATTATTGTTCAGTTGTTGTACAGCTGATAACACGTCAGAATTAAAGACAGCTCAGAGTTTCCTAACATAAACGGTGCATAAAAGGCTTGTGTTTGTAAAAACGAATGAAAAATTAAAAGCCCATCTCATCCTGCTAATTTTGAGTTCCAGGTCCAGATCAAGCAGATTCTTAAATGCCTCACACCCTCAGGCAGGGAGAACCCTTAGCTCAAATAAACCTTTATTACAAGGCTGCTCTACCTCAGGGTCTTTTTACAGCACACCACTATCATATTCTAACTGTATTTATTGATGTAATTCTATACCTTCTGTAATGTTCATATACTCATGAAATAAAGCTTCACTTGAACTTCATACTAGCTTCAGCTAGTTGTTTATTTTAATCTGTGGTGTCGTGCTACAACTCTCCTTCTACTTCTGTACACACATTCAGTTTGTCAGAGATCCCTTGAGGTTATACTGCCACCTATGGGTGACTGCCTGTAACCGTATATCATTACACCTTCTGAGGTGAACTGTCTTTTGTTTTTAGTATCAGACCAAATGCGAGGTGACGTTTATCAAATTGGGAATAAATCGTTTGCCTTGACTTCATGTCACATCTCGGTTCTGGTGTCTCTGGACCTCCGGCAGCTTTTTGGTCCTCTCCCTCCTTCAGACTCTGGGACCTTGATTTCCAAATGAAATACAAACGTTGCTTACATCTGAAAAGAGGACATTAGACGACTAAGCAACAGTCCAGTTCTCAGCCCAGGTAAAACACTTCTGATGTTACCCAATGTTATTGTCTTTGCTTGATGTTATCTCTTTTGTGTTTGCACCTTTTTTTTTCTACCACTAATTTTCCTTCCACCCAACTTTCAGTTAAAATATGGAAACAGAAATCTGTGAAGAGCAATTTTTTAACAATCCGTTGAACGCAATGGAGAGCTCATGTCTGTGATTGGTCAGCCCCAGATCATTTCACCAGAGCGGTGCTCTATGGTCAATGTAATTAGTAGTCAACGCAGCTTTTGGTCACTAGATGCTTTATATTGCAAGGCCAGTTGATCTAATTTGGTCTTTTGGTGATTTTGAACACCAGGAGGTGTAGAGAACAACAAAACAGACGCTGTGTTTGTTTGTTTAAACTCGTTTTCAGATTATTCTATGAGCTGCACTTCAAGTAAAAAGCTAATAAGCTCAATCAAAACTCTGTCGGCCATTGCTCCTTGAGTGGATGTGTGTTTACAAGCTGAAGTAAATAAACTGTCGTCAACCAGAGACGCCACTGCAATGGTAGGCAGACCTGCAAGTCCTGGAGGGGAATTGCTTTACAACGCTGACACACCAAAGGAGAAGTATAAAAAGAAAACGTCTCCGTAAATAAGAGTGGGTGTGGGTGCAAACTTCTAAGTATAAACTAGGCTTTACTCTCCATATGAAGGAAGCCAGAGTTTTGGAGAATGAGCTTTCATCGCTATAAAGAAAATATGACCATCAAATTACAAATTTTTATACTAAAATAATGGGGGCTGCACAGTGGCACAGTTGGTAGCAGTGTTGCCTTGCACCAAGAAGGTCCTTGGTTCAAATCTTTCTGCATTGAGTTTGCATGTTCTCCCTGTGCATGCGTGGGTTCTTTCTGGGTACTCCGGCTTCCTCCCACAGTCCAAAAACATGACTGTTAGGTGAATTGGTTTCTCTAAATTGCCCTTAGGTGTGTGTGTGTGTGTGTGTGTGTGTGTGTGTGTGTGTGTGTGTGTGTGTGTGTGTGTGTGTGTGTGTGTGTGTGTGCTTGGTTGTTTGTCCTGTAAGTCTCTGTGTTGCCCTGTGATGGACTGGCGACCTGTCCAGGGTGTACCCCGCCTCTCGCCCCATGACAGCTGGAGATAGGCACCAGCCCCCCCCGCAACCCTGCATTGGGATGGACGGGTACAGAAAATGGATGGATGGATAATAAAATAATGTTTTCTATTTATATAGGGAACTACTAAATAACTGAGTTTAATTACTTTTGAACTATAATAAGTAAAATGAACAGAAAGAAAAATTTGAAAGTGACAACACACTATATAAAGTACATAGCTTCAATTATTGAACTGAAATACTGACAGAAAGCTGCTGTCTTGGCCTCGTTTCTCAGAGCCTAAAGTGACATCATGCAGATAGGACAGACCAAGCTCTGCTTTATGCGGCTGTTTACTGCTCTGCCACAATGTGTTGACATTAAAGAGCTGATCAACTGCCAGGTCAGCAGAAGCTCACCAAATAAAGACTCAAATGTTCTCCCAGGAACAACTTGCAATATGGAGAAAACACATTTTTACTGAATTATTTCAATGGTTATTCTCTTGAGATTGTCTGTGTATACTTTTCAGTGCTGGGAAAGAGCAAAGGTCGTCCAGTGGGTTTTGAATGAAACCCACTGGACGACAAAATACTAATAATTATACTTGAGAGAGAAAAACTATGTGCTACTCCTATTTGCCTTTTGTGGTCTAAAACAGTTAGAATAAGTAAGTAACATTTCTTCATAAAGCGCGTTTCACAGATGAGAATATCACAAAGCGTTGCACAAGCAAGTAAAAGCTGGACAAAACATGTCAACATGTAGGATAATCTCCCAGACACATTATAAATACAACAAATTTATCAGGATATAACAACAACAGTAAAATAGTTCAAATCAAAACCACAAACATCAAAATTAAGATATAAAAAGCATACTGATGAGGGAAGGCCTGATCGAACAGAAGGTTTTTTAGATGTTTTTTGAAGACCTCTACGGAGTCTGAGAGGTGGAGTTTCATGGGCAAACTGTTCCACGGTCTGGGAGCTTTAGTACGCAGTCTAGTGTGTGGCAGCTAGCAAGTTTTCAGATGTAGTTTAAAGGTTACGTGAGGTAGTGTGTGGGGATAAAAGCTGTAATAAATAGTCAGGGGCCTGGCCGTGCAGCAGGGCTCTGTAAGTGAGCACAAGCACCTTAAAACCCATTCTTAATTCTACAGGGAGCCAGCACAAAGAGTGTAATATTGGGGTTTTGTGAGTCCGTCTGTTGGATTTTGTTAGAAGTCTGGCTCCTGTGTTTTGGATGGCCTGAAGGCGTGAGAGGGATGATTTGTTTAGGCCAGTAAAAACAGCATTGCAGTAGTCCAAACGTGATCAGACAAAAGCATGGATTATTTTTTCCCAGATCTGAAGGTGAAACCATTTTCCTGAGTTTTGAAATGTTTCCTAGATGAAAGAAAGTGGAGCGAGAGATGGATTTGATATGTGAATCAAATTTTAAAATAGAATCAAAAATAACTCCTAGATTTCGTATATTGGGCTTGGCGGATGAGCAAAAGGAATCAATCGCCTGTTCAACGAGTAAACGAGTCTCGGTCTTAGTGGCTTTCAGAACAAGAAGATTGCTGATTGCAATAATGGTAGCCATAAGGGCAGGATGTATAAAGAAAGTAATAAATAAGTATTTAGGCAAGGCAAGGCAATTTTATTTGTATAGCACACTTTCAACAGCAGGGCAATTCAAGGTGCTTTACATGATTTGGTGATTTAAAAAACAAAAAAAACAATGGAAATTAAATGTAAAAGAAACACACATTACGCATGATACACAATAAAGCAAGAGAAAGATTTTAAAAAAAGCAAGAGATCATGAACACATTTCATACATATGACATCAAGCATTTACTCATAGGCAATTCTAAACAGATGGTTTTAGTCTCGATTTAAAGCAGTTCAGAGTTTCAGCAGCTCTACACTCGTCAGGAAGTCTGTTCCAGATAAGAGGAGCATAGAAACTGAAAGCTGCTTCTCCATGTTTAGTTCTGAGTCTAGGGATGTTTAGTAGGCTAGAGTTGGAGGACCTGAGTGGTCTTGGTGGTTGGTACCATGACAACAGGTCTTCAACATATTTTGGTGCTAAGCCATGTAATGATTTATAAACTAGTAGACGTATTTAGAAGTCTATTCTCTGAGCTACAGGGAGCCAGTGTAAGGACTTTAGAACTGGGGTGATGTGCTCTACTTTCCTGGTTCTAGTGAGGAACACGAGCAGCAGCGTTCTGGATCAGCTGCAGCTGTCTGATTGACTTTTTAGGCAGACCTGTGAAGATGCTGTTGCAGTAATCAATCCGACTAAAGATAAAACGCATGGATGAGTTTTTCTAGGTCATGTTGCAACATCAGTCGTTTAATCCTAGAGATGTTCTTCAGGTGATAGAACGCTGACCTTGTTATTGACCTTTATGTGACCCTGGAGGTTCAGGTCTGAGTCCATTGCTACACCTAGGTTACGAACCTGATCAGTAGTTTCTAGCTGTATTAATTGAAGCTGTGTGCTGACTCTTGATCGTTCCTCCTTGGGTCCAAAAATAATCACTTCAGTTTTGTTTCTATTCAGCTGGAGAATGTTATGGCACATCCATCCATTTATTTGGTCAATGCATTGATTTAGGGTTTGAATGGGTTCAGAGTCACCTGGTGACATTGTAATGTAGAGCTGTGTGTCATCCGCGTAGTTATGGTAGCTAATGTTATTGGTCGCTATAATCTTGCCTAGTGGGAGCATGTAGATATTAAATAAGAGGGGCCCCAGGATGGAGCCCAGGGGCACCCCACATGTGATTTCTGTTCGTTCTGATGAAAAGTTTCCTATTGAAACATAGAAGTCCCTGTTCTTTAGGTAAGATTCGAACCAGCCAAGTAGTGTACCAGAGAGTCCGACCCTGCTCTCCAGTCGTTCCAATAAAATATCATGATCAACAGTGTCAAATGCTGCACTGAGGTCCAACAGAACCAGCACTGTGGTTCTTCCACAGTCTGTATTTATGCGGATGTCATTAAATACTTTGACTAGGACAGTCTCGGTGCTGTGGTGAGCGCGGAAACCAGACTGAAAAACATCAAAACGGTTTGTCATTGTTAGGAAGCTAATTAACTGCTGAAACAGCTTTTTCAATAATCTTACTGATGAATGGGAGATTAGAGATTGGCCTGTAGTTCTGCATTAACGTGTTGTCCAGATTTTTCTTCTTTAGCAGTGGTTTAATAACTGCTGTTTTTAAAGCTTGAGGGAAGAAACCTGATAGCAGTGATGAGTTCACTATTTGAACAAGATCAGACCCAATGACAGGAAGAACTTTCTTTAGAAAAGCTGTGGGTAGGATATCAAGACAGCAGGAGGAGGAGCTTAATATGATAATGATTTTTTCAAGGCTGTTCTGGTTAAATTCGTGGAATTCAGACATTTTCTCTACATTGTTGTTGATTGGGGATGGCACTGGTTGTGGGTTCGATATTGAGGTACAGATTGACCGTCTAATTGTTAGAATCTTTTCAGTGAAAAAGCTGGCAAATTCATTGCAGGCCCTGGTAGAGTTTAGTTCTGGGGCTACTGTCACTAAAGGATTAGTTAGTCTTTCCAATGTTGCAAATAGGGTCCGTGCATTATTAATGTTTCTGTTGATGATTATAGAAAAGAACAATTCCCTAGCATCTTTTATAGTTAGCTGATATCTATTCAGTCTCTCTTTGTAGATCTCATAGTGAACCTGGAGTCGAGTTTTCCGCCATTTTCTCTCGGCGCGTCGACACTCTCTCTTTTCACTACGTACCAGTGGATTACCTGTCCATGGAGACTTCTTTCTACCTGAGACTACTTTCACTTTAGTTGGAGCAATGGAATCCATGATGTCTGAGATTTTCGCAAGGAAATTATCTACCAACTTATTTACTGAGTTTGAGTTGGGAGATGAGGGGGAGGTGGTGGAAGGATAAATACGTTAAAAGGTTTCTACTGAACTGTCCCCTAGAAAACGCTTTTTTATAGTGGTCTT
The DNA here is from genome assembly GCA_963556495.2 of Valencia hispanica. Classification (NCBI taxonomy): domain Eukaryota; kingdom Metazoa; phylum Chordata; class Actinopteri; order Cyprinodontiformes; family Valenciidae; genus Valencia; species Valencia hispanica. The sequence goes on from OY747720.1 coordinate 2,841,964, forward strand.
ACTGTGGCTGGATAATTTAGCAGAGATGGTACTTTCAAAGAAAATACAGAAATGGTCAGATAACGCGATATTAATTACAGAGATGTTGGAAATATTTAAACCTTTGCCGATAATTGAGTCCAGAGTGTGTCCTTTATTGTGTGTTGGTTGTTTGACATGCTGGATCAGGCCGAAGTTGTGGAGAGTATCATCTAATGTTTTTGCTCGTCTATCTTGGGGGTTGTTGGTATGGATGTTAAAATCCCCCACAATGATTAGTTGGTCATAGCCGATACATTTTACAGAAAGAAGGTCATTGAAATCATTAAAGAAGTTAGAGTTAAGTTTTGGTGGTTTATATAAACTTAGAAATAACACTTTGTTATGCTCATTTATCTGGGTGACTAGGTATTCAAAAGAATCAAACGTGGTCAGGGTTACCTTTTAAAAGTTCATGGAGTTGTGAAAGATGGTGGCTACACCTCCACCTCGTTTGTGTTTTCTGTTCTCGCTTAAGAAATTATAATTTGGAGGACTAGATTCTATTAATGAAGTTGTTTCGTTATTTTCATCTAGCCAAGTTTCTGATAAAAAAAGGGCGAGTAAATTATGCTCAGTGATGAAGTCATTGATAAGAAAAGACTTCCCGGATAGAGATCTAAGATCCCGGGCGAGTTCTGGGAGACGGTAGGGGTGGATTTATTGCCCGGTTCCCTCAAATATGAAATATCTGTAATAATCAGTGGGGGGAAGCTCCCAGGCTTATTGACACTAGTCCCAGGTGTTTGGTGTAGTCTAAGTTTAGGTGTTAATTGTGTCCCAAATTTGATTTGCTCGCTCAGTCTGTCTGTAAAGTTTCTAAATGGAGACTCATTTGATGTGGCTGAGTCACAGGAAGATGAAGACTTAATCTCTGATGATTGTTTATCTGTTCGGTCCTGTGGTGTCATCATGACTTGCTGTTTTTGTTCACTGATATCCATGGGCGCCTCAAGGTCAGCTTTTGGGAGCAAGTGTTTTGCTTTCTGATTTTGATAAGAAAAAATGTTTGCTGCTAACAGCCTTACTCCAGGCCTTGTTAAGATAACGGACTGCTTTGAACAGATGATTAGCACTTCAATTCAATTCAGTTCAATTCAGTTTATTTATATAGCGCCAATTCACAACAGATGTCATCTCAAGGCACTTAACAAGAAGTAATTTCAATACATTTATACAAACATTCCAATCAGTTTAAAAGTTTCCTATTTAAGGAATCCCAGCAGATTGCGTCAGTCATTGGCGTGAGGTTGGGCCCCGTTGATGCAGACTTTCCAACCACAGCAATCCTTCAGCAATCCCTCATACTGAGCAAGCATGTAGCGACGGAAGGAAGAAACCTCCAACAGAACCAGGCTCAGTAGGAGCGGCCATCTGCCACGACCGTCTGGGGGTTTGAGAAGACAGAGCAGAAACACAGAAGGAACAGAAGATCTGATATAAGAGGACTTTCAATGTTACAGAAAGTGAAAAGTTGATAACAGGACACAGTGGATGTTCAGTTACTGGGAGCATCATCCCAGTCGATGCCCCCCGTCCAACAGGGCATTGCAGCCAAGCAGGATACCAGACCAGGTATATCTTCTATGGAGAGAAAAACACTGAGAGAAAACAAAGTTAACAGTCGAAATAACAGAATGTACTGTAATACAACTGGAGAGTAGTAGGAGAAAAGGAAGTAGCAGAGTGAATACTTTGAAATTATTAATCAATGTGAACGACTTCTCAGCTGATTGTTTCTTCAACCATTTATGGAGCATGCGGAGTCTGCTAAATCTTTCATCATTCCCTTCAGGGACTGGTCCGCTGATGAGGATGTTTACGTTAAGTCCATCAAGTCTCTGTAGGAGATCAGAAAAGTCTCTCTTCAGAATCTCTGATTGTCTCATCGCGATATCTGCTGATCCAGCGTGAATGACGAGTTTTTCCAAAGCAGGATATTGGTCCAAGCTTTTTGGGATTTTTTCTGATATTTCTCTCACTGTATTTTTGTAGCAGCTATAAACTTTGGTATTCTTGCTACAAAAAGCCTCAATTCCATTAATTGATCCGTCTTGAATGATAACAATCTTGGCTGGGGGCGCTCTTACTTTGTTATGTGTCCGTTTGATGCGGCTGGGTTTCTTCTGGTGGCTTTGACTGGTCCCGGAGGCTGCGTCATCTTTCTGGGAACTCAAGGCTGCGAATCTGTTTTTCAGCGGGATTCCAGGTGGAGAAATATCTCTTGTTTTTGGCTGAAACCTCTTATGTTTACTTTTAGCAGAAGCGGCAGTTCTGGGTTCAGAGCTTTCTCTGTGCCGGAGTTTCTTTTGTTTTTTCTTCCTCAGAGAACAGGCTGGGGTTGATTTCATGCGTTTTAAAGCTGGCCAGTCTTCATTAGAGTGCGGAGTTCTGCTGCTCAGGTGCCTGTAGAGAGTCTCTGTGACACGGTTAGACCGATGTAACACTGGGCTGTTTATATTCAAAGGTAAAGTTGTGTCGTTTCCATAATCAGCGTGGAGATCAAAATTAATTTCCAGACGACGTAGCTTCGTTTCAATGCCCTCAATTCTGTGGAGCAGTTTTTCAAAATCCTCAGCTGAACAAAAAGCCATGTTGATAAGTCCATAAAAAAAGTAATCCAAGAAGGGATCCGGTCCAATACAGTACCTCCAGGGGCTGGGAAAATAAAGTAACTAAGAAAAGGTTAAGAAAGAAAACAAGAAAACCAAACAGAAAAGAAAATAAAGTGAACGGATCTGGAGAGAGACAGAGAGCAGCTGCTCCTCCTTCAGCAGACAGGCCACGATTTAAATTAAACATGCCATGTGCTGTTCCTTGTAGGTATTTTACTTTTTTTTAAGTGTCCTGTCTGGCAGTGTGGCACTCAGAATTCGTCTCTGAGTACCAAGTAGAAGCCCAACAGATTTACTTTCACAAGTGGAGCATTACAGCTTTTGTTATAGAGATCTGATTGGTCCATATGTTCCTAACAGAGCACTTTGCTCTCAGACTGCAGGTTTACCGCTGGTTCCTAGGATTTCTAAAAGTAGAATGGGAGGCAGATCTTTTAGTTATCAGGCTCCTCTCCTGTGGAACCAGCTCCCAGCTTTAGTTCGTGAGGCAGACACAATGTCTACTTTTAAGGCCAGTCTTAAAGGGGGGTGGCGTGTAAAATCGACTTTTTTAAGCTTTTTGTAAGCTTTTCATCACATGCCTAAAGTGTTTTTTACGGTAATGAATGTATTTTTGAGTGATCTTTGGAAACTCTCGCGGCTGCCATTTTGAGCGCTGAACGCCTTATTCCTCCAAGGTACGCCCTCACCCCCCAGCAACGCCCCGACATTTTGTTTACCGCAGATCAACAGCAATCAGCCAGCACCTGTGGATATTAATACTATATAGCTATTTACTTTTCCAAATTGCACAATGCCTTCTTGGAAAAAATGTATCTTTGGCCATTTCACAGAAGATTGCTTCCAGAACAAAAGTTTATTTGACAGTGGATTAGTAAGCAAGTTGACGTTGAAGAACGATGCAATCCCCACTCTCAAGAGTATTTCTTCAGAGCCAACACCAGTAAGTGGAAACGCCCCGATTCAGCTCGTTAGAACAACAAAGCTTAGGCTAATTCAGAGTTAAATCTGTTCACTGTAGCTTGTGTTTATTATTTAATCCCTCTAGAAATTCGCGATGTTGCGATCGTAACTATTAACGCAAATTCTGCCAATCGCCGCGAATTCTGCAGGTCTTGCAATTTTATACAATTACCACAACTTTATCGCACCTTTTACCTGTTGTGACTCTCCCTTTCATTATCTTACATCTGACGGCGTCGCATATCACGTACACTCCCTGTTTCTTATGTGAGAGGGATTGAGAATAAAACATGTTACATTTTCATTTTGCCAGTGTAGGTGCTATGGGGTACAGTTTCCTCATTCCAGTCATGAAAATCCATCACCTGTTGGCGAAATTTGCTGTTTTGAATCCAAAATGGACCACCTACGTAATTCGTGTATATCAGATGAGAAAATGGTCGGCTGTAAATAGTGACGCACAGACAGCAGCAGCGAGCAGCACGTTTTCAGGTGAGCAGTTTATATGTGACTGATCCGCCAAGTTATTTAGGATTAAAAACTGTTTCGACCGATCCTCAAGGCTAATTTCCAACTCATTTTCAAGTGATTAACAAAACATAAAATGTGACCATGTGGAGAATGTTGTGATGATGTTGAAGACAGTGTGCCGAAGGTGGCGTGTCCAAGGCTCTTAAAGAGACATGTGGCTAATTTCAAGGCATTTTGTTCGTACATGTTGCGAGTGCAAATTTCAAATAGGTAGTTTATATTATTTACTGAACTTACGGATTGATTTACGGTAATATTATGGCAAGGCAAGTTTATTTGTATAGCACAATTCATGTTACAAGACAATTCAAAGTGCTTTACATAAAACATCAAAAGCATTACAGCAGGGTGCAGAAAAAGCAAAAGTACAGGAATAAAAACCATGAATTAAAATGAAAAAAAAAATAATAATAATCTTAAAAGAATCTTAAAAGAAGCCGTGCAGATTTAAAACTTAGAATAAGAATCTAATAAAAAGCAGCTGAGAACAGGTGGGTCTTTAACCTGGATTTAAATAAACTGAGTGTTTCAGCTGATCTGAGGCTTTCTGGGAGTTTGTTCCAGACATGTGGAGGATAGAAGCTAAACGCAGCTTCTCCATGTCTGGTTCTGAATCTGGGAACTGATAAAAGAGCGGATCCAGATGACCTGAGGGGTCGAGTAGGTTCATACTGGGTCAGGAGATCACCGATGTAGTTTGGTCCTAAACCATTGTGAGCTTTATAGACCAGCAGCAGAACTTTGAAGTCTATCCTCTGACAGACAGGCAGCCAGTGTAAAGACCTCAGAGCCGGACTGATGTGCTCCACTTTTTTGGTTTTAGTGAGAACTCGAGCAGCAGAGTTCTGGATGAGCTGCAGTTTCCTAATGGATTTTTTAGGTAGACCTGTAAAGACGCTGCTACAATAATCAAGCCGACTAAAGATGAACGCGTGGACTATTTTTTCCAGGTCCTGCTGAGACATCAGATCTTTTATCCTTGAGATATTCCTAAGGTGATAGTAGGCTGATTTTGTGATTGCCTTAATGTGTTTTTCAAAGTTTAGCTCTGAGTCCATCACTGTACCCAGGTTTCTGACATGGTTGGTGGTTTTTAGGTGTGTGGACTGAAGCCCTGTGGTGACCTTCAATCTTTTCTCTTTAGCTCCAAAGACAATTACCTCTGTTTTGTTTTTGTTCAACTGCAGAAAATTGTGGCACATCCAGTCATTAATTTCCTCAATGCATTTGCCAAGAGCCTGTACAGGCCCTTGGTCTCCTGGTGACATTCTAATATATATCTGTGTGTCATCTGCGTAGCTATGATAACTCATATTGTTGTTATTTATTACCTGTGCCAGTGGGAGCATATAGATGTTAAACAGAAGAGGTCCCAGGATGGAACCCCGGGGAACTCCACATGTATTTCCCGTCTGCTCAGATGTAAAGTTACTTATTGACACAAAGTACTTCCTGTTCTCTAAGTACGTTTTGAACCAGTTTAGTACAGTGCCAGAGAGACCCACCCAGTTCTTCAGTCGTTTGAGTAAAATAATGTGGTGGTCAACTGTATCAAATGCAGCACTGAGATCCAGTAAAACTAACACTGACATTTTTCCACTGTCAGTATTCAAACGGATGTCATTGATGACTCTGGTCAGAGCAGTCTCAGTGCTGTGGTGCTGTCTAAAACCTGACTGAAAGACGTCGTAGCAGTTGCTTTGTCTTAAGAAGTCATTTAGCTGATGAAAAAACGGCTTTTCAATGATCTTACTTAAAAATGGAAGATTGGAGATGGGCCTGTAGTTGTTCATTTGTGTCTTGTCCAGATTGTCTCTTTTCAGCAGGGGTTTAATTACAGCTGTTTTCAGGGGCTCTGGGAAAACACCCGACATTAAAGATGAGTTCACAATCTGTAACAGATCTGACTCCAAGATCTTTGAGACCTTTTTTGAAAAAGCCTGTGGGCAAGATGTCTAAGCAGCAAGAGGAGGAGTGCAGTTGACGTAAGATGTCCTCCAGATCTTTGCTGTTTATGAGATAAAACTGTTTCATGGTGTTTAAACGGATTTTTCGTGGACACTGTACATAACCTGAACCTGCCGTTATTGAACCAACCGCTTGTCTAATATTTTGGATTTTGTCTGTGAAGAATTTGGCAAAGTCATTGCAGGCCTTGGTGGAATAGAGTTCAGGTGCTACTCACACAGGAGAGTTTGTTAACCTGTCGACAACAGCAAATAATGTACGAGCACTATGACTATTTCTGGTGATGAAGTCAGAAAAATATGACTTCCTTGCATTCCTCAGTTGTAAGTTATAAGAGTGAAGTTTCTCTTTATAGATGTCATAATGAACCTGAAGTTTTGTTTTTCTCCATCTGCGCTCGGCTTTCCGACACTCCCTTTTTTCATTTCTCACCGGTGTGGAATTTCTCCATGGAGACTTTTTCCTTCCAGAGATAACCTTCACCTTTGTGGGAGCAATAGTATCCATAACATTTAATATTTTAGCATTAAAGCTGTTGACAAGTTCATTGACTGAACCCCCTGACAGGGCAGGTGTTAGAGAGAAGACCTGGTTAAAGATGTCACTAGTGTTTTCAGTTATACATCGTTTTGTGATAACCTCCGTTAAAACATTTATGTGAACCGAAATTATACTCTCAAAGAAAACACAACAATGGTCAGACAAGCCCAGATCACGCACATTAATCTTGGAAATGCCCAGACCCTTCGAGATCAGTAAGTCCAAAACATGACCCTTATTATGTGTGGGCTCTGCTATATGCTGAGTCAGCCCAAAGTCGTCCAGAGTGTTAACTCAGGTCTTTAGACTCTTTGTTCTGGGGATTGTCAACATGGATGTTAAAATCACCAACAATTATTATACAGTCATAATCAACACAGATTATAGACAGCAGTTCACTAAAATCATTATTAAAGTCAGCACAGTAATTTGGGGGCCGATAAATGTTTACAAACATGGCTCTAGATGAGGCCTTCAGCTGTACAGAAACATATTCAAAAGAAGGAAAACTTCCAAGAGATAACTGCTTACACTGGAATGATTCATTAAATAAAACAGCAACTCCTCCACCTCTCCTGTTCTATCTGGCCTGGTTGACAAAATTAAAGTTGGGAGGGGTTGACTCGATAAGAGAAACACTGCTATTCTTATCTAACCAAGTCTCAGTTAAAAACATAAAATCAAGGCTATGCTCAGTGATAAGATCATTGATTAAAAATGTCTTCCCTACTATAGACCTGACATTTAATAAGGCCATCTTAACAGGTTTAAGAGTATTATTGTGCCCCTTGTGTTTTGGGGCGGGCTGTGTACAGCATATGTTTACTTTACTTAAAGACCTTTTAGAATGCAGTGCTCTGTGTTTTGACATAACTACATTCCTTCTGTTACTTATAAGTACAGAAATGATCGAACCTTCTAATGAACAGGGTCCCAGCTTGTCCTGGGAAAAGTTCTGTCTGCTGATGTCCACGTAGCCTGGACCCTTAACACATCATACATCAGACTGTGGAGATTGTACATGCTTACGTGGTGGGGTAGGAGGGGGCCGGGCTTGTTGGCCTACCTTTGATCGTCCTGGTGTGGGGTTTATGGGTAAAGAAAATGGATTGGTCTGGGGGGTAGATCTGAGCCCAATGTTGACCTGCTCCATCATCTGCTCAGTGAATTTCAGATGGGGGGAGTGGGGGGAGGGGGGCGGTAGTGAAGACGGTAGGCTGTCAGGAGTTTGCGGGGGCGATGGAGGTCCGCTGTCCTGTTCTTTAGGGCTGTTGAGGGCTTTTGGGGCAAATAAAGATCCTTCTTCCTGCTTCTGTTCGAAGCTTCCCATGAGTGAGGGCAGAAGAAGTTCCTCCCCCTCTGCACTCAGCTTTGTTTGGTCTTCCTTTTGAGATAAGTCTTTGTGTATCTCTTTTTTGGCTCCAAGCACAGAGGGATGACGCAGGAAGTAGAAAATATTGGAGGTAAACAGTCTTACAACTGACCTGTTCAAACTAAATCCATTTGCCTTAAAAAGATGTCTACGCTCTCAAAAAATCTGAAAGTTGTTAATAAATTGCAGTTTGTTGTCAGCACATGCACTTATTTAATGCCAAAAGACGGCTAAATCTTTCTTCTCCTCCTCTGATGGGTGGTTAAGGTCCACTGATGAATACTGCTGCATCCAACAAGCTCACGGTGTTCAATAATCCAGCGAAGTCCCGTTTTAGAACCTCCGATTGTTTCTTGGACACATCATTCGACCCTGTGTGGAGAACGATGTTTTTCACTGTTGGAAATTTAGTCACAGTTTTCAGAATCCTCTTCTTCCTGTCACTGACCATATCCTTTGGAAAGCAGAGGACTTTGGTGTTCTTTCCACACATCCACTGAACGTCCTTTACAGAGGAATCACCTACAATCAGAGTTTCAGGCCCAGTCTTTTGCTTTCTCTGTGGCCTCTCACTCTCTGACAGGTTATCAGTCCTCATCTCGCTGCCTTGGGGCGGATGGTCGTCAGATAAAGATCCAGGGTTCTCCAACAGTGGAGCAAATCTGTTCTGCAGCTTCACATTCGGTTGTTTTGAAAGTCTGTGGCTAACTTTCCCATTTGCAGCTGTTCTGTCCTGTGTCCTCTCATGTACGGGAGTAGAAGAAGCCCTCTCTCTTGTAGGAAGTGCAGGCCAGTCGGTCTCGTCACAGATTTCCGCTCGCTGTGTCCAGCCTGCACTACGTCCTCCCGTTTCCCAGAGACATTATTTAGTTTTAGTGGCTATACTGTAACATAGAATTGTTCTGTCTGCCTGAGAAAAACGTGCCACCCCCCCTTAAAACTTTCCTTTTTGATAAGGCTTATAGTTAGAGTGGCTTAGGTCATCCTGAGCTATCTCTGTAGTTATGCTGCTATAGGTTAGACTGCTGGAGGACAGACTTACCAATTTTCTTCACTCTGCTACTTTTCTCTCCTACTACTCTGCAATTGCATTATTTTCTGTTATTTCGACTGTTAACTTTGTTTTTTATCAGGGTTTTTCTCTCCATAGAAGATATACCTGGTCTGGTATCCTGCTTGACTGCAATGCCCTGTTGGACGGGGGGCATCGACGGGGATGATGCTCCCACTAACTGAACATCCACTGTGTCCTGTTATCCTATTTTTACTTTCTTTAATATAGAAAGTTCTCTTACATCAGTTCTTCTGTTCCTTCTGTGTCTCTGCTCTGTCTTCTTGAACCCCCAGTCGGTCGTGGCAGATGGCCGCTCGTCCTGAGCCTGGTTCTGGTTCTGGTTCTGCTGGAGGTTTCTTCCTGTTAAAGGAGTTTTTCCTCTCCACTGTCGCTACATGCTTGCTCAGTATGAAGGATTGGTGTGGTTGGAGTCTGCATCAATGGGACGCAACCTCAAGTAAATGACTCCATGCAATCTTCTGGGATTCCTTACATAGAAACTAGCTAAACCTTTAAACTGAATGTTTGTATTGAAATGACTTTTCTTGTAAAGTGCCTTGAGATGAAACATCTGTTGTGAATCAGCGCTATAGAAATAAACTGAATTTAAATTTGTTTGAAATGTTTTGAAATGATTCTGTGAATCTTATTATTGTTTGTTCCATTCCCCTATTATCCATTTGTCCAAAGTCATTAATAATTAGTTGCATGCTTTGGAATAGATGGGAATTATTGACGAAATGTTTTGGCTTTAAGGTTGATTTATTCTCTTAATAAATTCCCCTTAGCTTAAAGCAGTGTTTCTCAAACTATGGGGCGAGCCCCACTAGTGGGGCGCAGAGGTATTGCAGGTGGGGCGTGACATCAACGGGATTTAAATAGTTTTCCCCCCCTAGATTCTGTCGTTGTGAATGTTTCACTGCACTGTAAATTAAATCAACCAGCTCCCCCCTCTCACAAAATTAAACACACTCAAATAAATTAGCAATTGTGATCATCATTGTAAACAGAACCGGGACCTGGAACATCGGGCTGGGAGTTTGACGATGGAATATATCGCAGCAGAACAAAACAAGCTGAAGTAGCCGCATTATCAGAGATTCCATCTACAAAATGTACAAATATCTAAAAAGATCAGGGAACGTTTCAGAGTCAGAGAAGTCACACGGTCAACCACGGAGGAAATACAGGGATGAATATCTTGCTCTTTATTTATTTTATTTATTTTTATTTATTTTTTACTTTTGAAAGCTTTGTATTTGTAATAAAACTACAACTTTTATTTTCTCCAACTGTGAGCTGAAGTTCTACATGTAGCAACTAATGACAGCATATATTTCTGAGCCGGTTTTATACCAGTGTGCAACCCCTTTTTCCAACTAATTTATACCCTTAAAAACTTGTAGACTAACTCGGCTATTTAAATAAATAAAACACTTTAAAAATCAGGCGTGGTCACCATTCTGTTGGGGCGATAAAAGCATGGGGGGCTTGTGTATGCTACTTTCTCAAAAGTGGGGAATGATTAAAAAAGTTTGAGAAACACTGACTTAAAGAGAAGTTTTCTGTGAATTATTTTAAATTGAATTAATTAAATTGAATTAAATTATTGTCCTCGGTGTTTGAACTTATACTTTTCAGAAGAGACTGGGTGTCTGGTATAATTAATAAAATAAAAAAGCTGGTGCCCTGAACTTTAAGAGATTAAATTTAAAGTTCATCAATAATTATACTAATATTAAATTATTGATCATAATTATTGATGGTTATGTGAACCAGACAAAATTCACTCACTCTGTGTCACAACACCTCTATGCCTGTCAGTCTACAATAAAAGTTATGAGTTGTTAAACGGGCTGGCGTATTTACAAACACAGCTTCATAGAATTGCCTTTAAAAACCCAATTTATTCTAGTTCAGTTGATACAAGCCTTTTGTTGACATATCAAATGATCACATTATTCATTCATCATCTCAGGGCCCCTGTGGAAACAAATTGAAATGCACAATTATATTTGTACATTCAACATAAATCATTACTCACAAACATTTAAACAGGGAAATGTCACACAAGACAAGACAAACACCGCACACAGAGGTCAGTCAGTCAGTGTCCCCAATCCATCAACGTTTTATTCCTCGCAAATCCCCAACCATTATGTTATTCTTCACAAATTTCTCCCAAAGGTTTCCCAAAACGTTTCCAGCTGCAGGCTTTATTAAACCCAAATAAATGTTGCCTTTGAAAAACGCCGATGCAGACTCCAGCCTCGTCTATATGGAAGGAAGAAGAGATTTTTCTCACCCCACACCAAGCCCACATGCACAGAATGCGTCCAGAACACCCACCAACCTCACTGCAGACCGAAGCACGGACGAACACACCACAGAAACACAAATCTCCCCCTCTCCTCAGCAAGCGACCGAATCCAGCACGGACTTTTGATTTTTAAAAGCTGCACAGAACACCAAAGTGCACAAGCAAGGGTTTAAATGTTGTCAGAGACAGCTCCATTTACCTTGATGAGGTCAGCAAGGTGTTTTATGAGTCAATCTTTACATGGTTGGGAAACTGATTTTCTTCCATTTTTGCTTTTTTTTATCAAACTCAAATCTTTCAGATTATCGAAACCAATTTAATTATCAAACAAAAATAATCTGAATAGATATAGAGGGCAGTTTACAAATAATGTTTCATTCCCTAAAGGGAAAAGGCAAAAGCTCTCTGAAGCAACCTATATTCACTCTTATCACCCAGGATTGTCATAGAAACGCCAATATTATTACAAGACACGTCTGGAATGAAGGTGCAGGATGAAGTGTAGTCCCGGGCTGACGACCTGTTGGCCCGTTAAGCAACCTTCAGAGTGATGTCCTTCAGATGCTTGAACACCAGGATTTCATGACCACAGACGTCAGAGCGACAGGCCTGGAGTCGTTTAACTCCATGACGGTGCAAATAAAGATTCTGAAGCTCACTCAGTTCCAGAGACGTGTTGAAGATCTGAGTGAAGATGGGGGGCAGTTGGTTCTCTGACATTCTGTTGTTTAATCATGAACTCTGACCTTAACTGAGGGAGTGAGGCCTGCAGAGCTTTAGATGTTGGTTTGAAGGTTTTGTGGTGTTCCTCCATGTTTTCTCCATGTGTGGATTATGACTCCCACTCTGGAGTCCCAAAGCTTTAGACATGCCTGTGTAACTCTTTCTTTTTTTCTTTTAGACATTGTGTTGATTTTGAGATCTTTCATTCATCATAGAGTTTCTATTTAAATCATTCATCATCTATGCAGGCCAGGTAATAATCGGGCCTCTGTTTAGATTGTAAAATTGAGCTCGGCTTCAAAAACAACACAGTTTAATCAGTTAACAAGGGGCGCAGTTACTTTTCCCCAGAGGTCCAGGTTGGTTTGTGTAGCAACACATACTTTTTTTTTTTAAACCTGTACATTACAAATTTGAAGAGCTGCCTGAAGAACGTATCATTTCTCTCAGTCTCCCAGGAACCTTTCTATAAACACAGGAGAGCGTTTCCCAGCACACTGATCACTGCAGAGCATCTTTTCCCCTTTGTTGCTCTTTCCAACTCTAACACAATAACATGCACACAAGGAGCACACAGCACCTTACATCTGTTACTATGGTCTATGTTAGTCTGATGGCTTTGGGTGCAGTTGACCCATTTAGGACTTCTTGTCTTTTTAGCTGTATTACTTTTAGACATTTTCTTTCTTATCATTAATACTCTTACTATTAAGTAGTAGTGTTGTCACTAATACTTTTGTTCATTTCTTAATTCATTCATAAATGTCAGTTTCAAACGAAATTATTAAATCAAAATATTTAGCTCCAAACTAAACATTTAGCTTTTCAATGAAATACTTAGTCCACAAACTAAATATTTAATTTCAAACTAAATAGTTAGCAAGCTGAATATTTAGCTTCTAACTAAACATTTAGCTCAGAGCTGAATATTTAGTCAGTATGCACATTTACTTGCAGATGAGCGGAAGTAAGCTAGCAAAATAAAAGCTGGGTCTTTCTTAAATTGCACATATAAATATTTAGTTCTGAGTTAAATCAGAGCTCTCAAGCCTCACACAATGTGGTTTCATTGGGACGTTGATGACACAATGAAACCACACTCATTTCAAAAGCTTCAACGTTTTGGTCAAATACCTATACGTTTAATTTATGTATTTTACAAGATACACTGCTGATTCCACCAAATATTCCAGTACTTTCATCGATACTTCTTTCCCACAATGCAATGCAGTGTGATGTCTGAGACTAATATTCAATAACAAATATCCAGTCTTTATAAAAATGTGCCTTATTATTATTATTATTATTATTATTAGTCTAAATGTTGTATTTTTACAGACCTTACTCAGACATGTCAAGTCTGTTGATGTCCAGCAGAGGGCAGTGTGGGGTTCAAGATGTGTTCTAATCTGTGGATAGGTAAGGTTTTAACATATTCATAAGGGAGTGATGTTTTTTTCCACCTAGTCCATATTTCTAAGTTTATTTTGAGTTCATTTCACGGAAGAGAACGCCCGTCTTAGTGAGGAGTTGCTGGAGAACCATCCTGGACATCCTCTCTTCCCAAAAGGCCACCACTTTTGACCTGGAAGCTTTCTGGGGAAACCTTTCATCAATGAAGAACAGAGTAAGATACATTTTCTACATGCACTGACAGCATCAACTTGAAAACAAGACATATTCAGGAGAGTGGTCCATTGTTGTCAAGGTGACAGGTTTGCTGTGGTTTGGATGATTGTCTGAGGTGAGGTGGTGAAGTTAGTTTTAGTTTTTCCACAATCGAATGCAGACGCAGAAACAGCTTTCTCCATGGTTGGACTAAACGAGACTAAAACAAGGATCACCCTGGCTCTGGGTGGAACACTGTTCTCCATCATGACAGTAAAAATGGCGGACACTGAACCACAGGGGGAGTCACCTGTGTCTGTCTTCCAGGCATTAAAGTGTTTCTACAAACACACACAGCACTAAACGAACTCAAAAACTGAATACGGGTGTTTAAAGGGCCTATTCGGGTCCAACAAAACTATACTTCTGTTTTTAGTATTTGAATTGAAAATAGAAAATGTGTAGAGCCTTTATTAGATGAACCCGTTTTCATCATTTCTCTTGGTTATTTATGGCACGGAGGATGTGAAAGTGATTTATTCTTCAAGCTTTCGGTCAGAGACCTTCTTCAGGAAGGATTTCTGGATTTCTGTTTTCTTTTCTGGATTTTCACCCGCATCATTTATTTGCTCCTTTGCACGGAGGATGTATAATAAGACATTTTTCTTAATTTTCAAAAACAGTTGGGAGAACAGAATAAGGTTGACGAGCCGCTGTGGCTAAAAGGTCGATAATCTGTTCCTTAAACCCCAGCAATCTCACTCTGAACTTTTTATTAAACTTGAGAGCTCTGGTTAAATATCTACAGTACTTCAAAGCTATACTGTAGCTATATTTAGCTAGCCAGTATGGCTTGCTAGCTTAATATTTAGTTTGAGACTGTGACATTTATAAAATATTAAATAACATGGATGCAAATATGACTTTGAAAATGAATCCCATTTTTTTCTTTCCATGGCTAAATCATTAAAAGACTAACTAATGACTAAATAACGCAAATTATTGCTATTATTGTTTTTGACTGTGTAACTTTACAAACGGCACCCCAAACTCTCCTGCTTTAAAAATTCTAACTATATAGACATTTATTGTAAACATATGTTTTTGTAATGAATTAACTTTGCATGTTTCCTAATAATTGTTTGCTGAGGCTGAGGTCATGACTGCAGGGAAGCCACACTTGAGTCTGGTTTGGTTTAGAGGTCTGCAACCTGCAGCTCATGAGCCACGTGTTCTGGACCCTCATCAGTAGATCCTAACCCAACAAACAGAACAAAGAGAAGAATAGGGATTTTTGCCCTATTTCTAAATAGAGATGGTATAATAAATAAAACAGCTACTGCAGTTTTCCTGTTTTTTTAATATAATTTCTGCACACAGATTGACAGCAATAATACAATAAATATAAAAATAAAATAAAAACTGTGGTTCTATAATTAAACCATAAAATAAACAAATTTTACATTCATAAAATCAATGTTATCTGTTTATTATGGGTCATGTTGCTTTTGTGTCTCCAGATGAACGTTATTTAGAAGAAACAAGGGCAAAAATGTTTTTTTAAGGTATATTCAGCCAGACAATCTGATGTCATGGTTGTATTAATGGATCTGGGTACTGGATTGGAGGTGAAGCTTCCTGTATAAAGCCTGGAGAGGAAAACCTCCTCATTAGGATTGTGCAGTTTGGGCCTCAGCAGCACAGAACGCTAGAGCTCCGTAGCCAGGGTTCTGGTGCTGCGATCTATATTTTATTATAAGTTCAGTTTGATTACTTTAAAGGCTTTGAAAGGTATATTTCCACGTTTTTTGGGTTTTTGTGAGAAAATAAACGGAATCTCAGCAATCATTATCTGCACAATGCATTTCCAACTGTAGAAAATAAAACAAAATCATGTCAGCAGCTGAAGCATGAAGTCTGAGTCCTCCACAAACAGCTCAAATATCAGATTTAACATTCTGCTCTGATAAATAGAAAGCAGATAAAAAGATTCTTGTAAATCATTTTTCCTCTGTAGATGAAAGTGGGCATAAAGTGAGAAGACGTGACTTCAAACCATTAAAGTAGCTTCCTTGTCAAATAATGGAAATGTATTGACTAATCCGTTAATAATAAATCCAAGATCTCAACGACATGCAGTTTATTGAAATGTACCTATTTCATCACAGGATTACACTTCATTGTGTTGTAGGAATAATAATAATAATAATAATAATAATAATGAGGGAGAATAGGAGTAACTTGGCCACTGTGAGATGCAAAGCCTGTTTCAGTCAGAAAATGAAGCATCAAACAAATTAAAAGAAAGTTGGTACGGTTATTACTCTGTGCAGATTAACTCTTAGACCAGGGCTGTCCAAGTCCAGTCCTCAAGAACAACTAGAAGAATAGATAGAATAGAATCATTCTTTATTGTCCCACAGAGAGGAAATTCTGCAAAGTGACAGGTAATAGAATCATTTAGATTCACACATGAAAAATATAAAAAAATGATTAAGAATATATGTACAGTAAGGTGAAAATGGCTAAACTAAAGTGCTGTGGTATTATAAAATAAAAATGTCATCCTCAAATGTGGGGAATATGCAACTAAACAGGAAAATAAAAAAAATTATTTACAGAATGTGCATGTACAGTATATTTGCAGTGTTGGGAAAGTTTGATTTCTAAATGAACTAGTTCGAAGTTCAGTTCACATATTTTAAAATTAATTAGTTCAGCTCATAGTTCATCATTCAAATGTTTTAAAACTAAGTTCCAAAAATGAACAAGTTCATTGTTCTTTTTCTCAATATGTTGCAGCGAGCTATTACCCTCAGATCATTGATGCAGAAGTAGTGCTGCTGCGGCTGCATTTGTAGGAATTCACCTCCATGCTTTGTCATTTGATGACACATGCACGGTGCAACTAGGTGAGTAGTGTTACCACATTTGATGTTTTCCCCATATTAGGGCCCATTGTTAACAGCAGAGACATTATAAAGAGTAGACTCCGCATCGACCTCAACTGCGTATTTGTGCATGAAAAACCAGCATATTATTTACAAGAAGTGAAAAATATAAACTCTACGAAAGAGATGTGCAAATAACAGCTGCAGTAATGTTAAAAACAGTGCAAATTACAGCAGAGATGTAAACATTGAGTTTGTTGGGTGCAGTGTTGGTTCTAGAGTCTAACAGCTGCTGGGAGGAAGGATCTACGATAACATTCCTTCATTCAACTAGGATGCAGCAGTCTGTCGCTGAAGGAGCTCTGCAGCTCAGCAACATCTTCATGCATGGGGTGGGAGACTCTGGGTGTTTCAAGGAACCTCGCCTTGATGCCTTGGTCTCGCCCCGGTTTCCTGGGAGATACGTCATCAGGGACCGCCAAGGCGTGTTCCAATGTTCATGTGCTATGGAGGCATCTGTCCTCCGTTTGTCTGCTGCTTAGCTAACTGACCATGGATACATGGGAGGTTCCTTGATGCCTTCCCTCGGTCAAAGATTTCCCAGAATACAGCCCGGTATTTTCAAAAAAGTGGCTGGTCAGGTCAAAGCAGTTACCTACGGTTGGTTAGTTGCTTAGCAGTTGCAGCTTCTATGCTACTACGATGGGCGGGACGTAAACAGAGCGTGTAAGCAAAAGGCGGGCCCTGGGCAGCCGTGGTTTACGTGAGGTAAGTCTGTTCCATTTAACCGTTTTCTTTGACCAAGGAAAGGACAGTGTCCTCATAAGCAAGGTTCCTTGACATTGGGAATAACCAGTCTGTCTCCCACCCCCTGCACTGGATCCAGGGGGCGCCTTATAACAGAGCTGGCCTTCCTGCTGAGCTTATCCAACGTCTTCCTCTCAGCTGTAGATATACTGCTGCTCCAACATACGACGCCATAAAAGATGGCTGATGCCACCACAAAAGATGGCTGATGCCACCACAGAGTCAAAGGTCTTTAGGAGCGCTCCTTGGACTCCAAAAGGCCTCAGCCTCCTCAGCAGGAAGAGTCTGCTCTGACCTCCGAGCCTTCCTGTAAAGAGCATCAGTGTTGTAGCTCCAGTCCAGTTTATTTTTCAGGTGAACTCCCGAGTATTTAGAAGAGTCCACTATCTCGATGTCCACTCCCTGGAAGTTCACCGTATCAGAACCACCTGCATCCACCACCAGCAATCAGGTTTTTCCAGCGTTGATCAGGGAAGATGGAAACCTGATCCAACACACCTGAATTTAGCGGCTGACTTCCTTCAGTCTTTGAGCTCTGCAGAGGCTTGATAAGGAGTCTTTTATTTCATCTGTGTGTTTAAGCAGGGATGCATCTAAAAGTTGCAGCAGAGTAGCTTTCCATGACCTTAGGCACCAAAATAAAGGACGCATCCAGAACCATAATAACACTGTTAAACAGAACCTGGAATGCTCATCTGTGGTGGAGCTAAACTTGAGAATTAGGTGTTTGCACTTGTCCTTGTGGTGGAAAATTGTTATGTAATTAGGAATTAATTGTATATTCTCTGTTTAGTGAATGCATCTAGGGTAAAATGACATGGTTATTGTTCCGACTTAATGTTTATGAAATATATGTGTCAGGTCACCAGAGAGACAGACGCCAAAGGCAGCAAGATAACAGTCTGGCCTTCGGATGTGATGTTTTATGCGTTGCTATCAGACTCGCATGGAGCAGCTGTCCAGAGGTGAGGCATGAAGGTTGGAGAAGACGTCTACAGAGATAAACAATGATTGCTGAATACTATTTAAGCGGTGAGTTAGAAAGGTTGGTTAGGGTGATGCAGGAGTAACTCTGTCCCCTCCATGTTCTGGCAAGACATGTTTGTATTAAAGAGTAACTAAACCCCAAAACAACTTTTTTTTCCTATAAACTGTATAAATGAGTCTTTACCAATGCAATCTTTCAGTTTCTGGGGATTTTTTTACATTTTCGTGTAAACTTGTTTAATTCTACATTTTTTGGTCTAAAACGTCTTAGTGCTGCCCTCTTAGGGTTGAACGGTGGCTACTGCATTCGAATTTTGTGATTGGTGGAGAGCGGTACATCTTTACGCCACAGTCATTGACTGTGTCACAGCAGCCATGGTCTCACAGACACGCCCTGTGGGTTTGGGTATAAAACTATAAGACATACCGGCTAGTGATGGGAATTCGAGCTCTTTTTGGAGAGCTATTTCTTTTGGCTCGGCTCACCATAAAGAGCCGGCTCTTTCGGCTCCCAAGTGGCTCCTCAGATTTTCTGTTGCTTAAAGTGTATGTATCACCAAAATTAATGCAAAACAATGTGTACCAAATGTACCAAAACAAGCGGGGGGGGGGGGAATGAAATATTAAAAAAATACCGGCTCCCAATGGTGAGCCGGCTCCCACCGTTCACTTCAAAGAATTGGCTCTTAGAGCCGGTTCGTTCGCGACCGACACATCACTAACACCGGCCCCGTGGAGAGTTTGGAGTTGGATTGTGTTTTTCAGGTTACCAATTATTATCACATTATCACTTAGTTAGCATAGCTAACATACTGTTTTGAACGTCACCCTATAGGTCAGGGGTAACGTTAGCCTATGTTAGCATTACCATTCAGAGACTGGACTCCTCCTGTCTCTCTCTCCCTCAGCAGCAGCGCCGGCCTCGGACAGCGCTGACTCAGCGCCCTGAGCCAGCAGCTCGAATTGATACGGCTCGTGGCCGCTGGGCTCCATAAAGCCTCCCTCTACTTCTCTATCTCCGGTGACGGCGGAGGAGATCCGCTGGCTAAGAGCGCCGTCCAAGCCTGGGGCGTTGTCTCGGGGCGGGGGGTTATGATTTTTCAGGGGGTTCAGTTACACTTTAAATACTTAAACGCCTTCTGGGACTCAAGTCTTCTTTATTATGGAAACCCTGAGATACTTTTTTTGCCATAATATCCTAACCAAGGTTTTACAAAGAAATATAACAGCAGACCCTGAGTCAGTGTTCAAATATAACTGAACAACAACTAAACAGTAGAAAACAGGGGAAAAGCTTTGAGACGTTTGAATATATTAGGAGAATATATAAAGAGTTTCCTGGGCTAACAATGTTGCCATATTGCATGGAGATAACTGAAGTCATTACAATGTTACAGAAACCCAACGTCTGCTTCCATCTGTTTGGCTGGTTGATTACTTCCATTATCCTGATTTCAGCCCATTATTTCACTAATATAAAACATTTGGTGATGCTGTTCATTATGTAGCAAGATTATTATTGAATTATTCTGAATGCACTTAACAATAAAACAAAACTGAGTGTGGTGGAATAAATGTTCTTCTAATATGAGTCTCGCCACATCCTGCAAAAATGTATTAACTGGACTGGAAAATAATCACACCCTTCATTTTAACTGAAACCAAATCCTGATGTCTTCATGAAATTCTCCTTAAAAAGATGTTTTACTTTGTTCCACATTTAAATGTGGACAAGAAGAATTTCTCCCATTTCTTCAATGCTGCCTTGAAAAAGTTAAAGCTTTTACAGAAACAAGATAATATTGTTTTCCCTTTTTTCCTTTATTTAATTTCCCTGCAGATATGTTGGCCTTATTGTAGCACTCATCTCCTGTACATCAGCTTGTAAAGAAAAATCTGAAACTGGACCTCCGGAAATGAAAACGTGTTTAAAAGGATTGACCTTTGGGTCATTGAGAGAAATTCCTTTACTTGACGTTACCTTCCCCACAGATCAACCAAATAATCAGAGTCATAATGGTGGTTATTCTAACTAACTAACAAAAACATGCTGTTGAGTTTGACTTTACCTTTTTAAAGATGTCTCCTCTCTAAATAAACTCAGATAGCATTCAAACTCTTAGACTATTGGGTAGTATTCTTTGGGGTTTTAAGGCTTCTTAAAAGCTTCGTACTTGCAGATGTTAGACTGGTGGTTGAACTCTGTTTTTGTTCCAGCTGTGTGAGGAGCTCCTTCTGTTTGTCCCTGAAGTTTTTCCCGACTATGACGTAGAGAATGGGGTTGAGAACGCTGTTGAAGAAGGCTAAGTAGTTGAAGATCTGCTCACAGGAGTGTATGATTTTCTGAGACATACAGCTTGTCGGATGTCCTGCTGTATAGAGCAGCTGTGGTATCTTGACCAGATGGAACGGGAGCCAACAGATAAGGAATGCCAGCAGGACGGTCAGGATTAAAGTGGTGGCCTTATGATCCTTTTTCTTTGCTCGTTCCTTAAACCTGCTTCCCAGGACTTTTAGGATCTTGACAGTGCAGAAAATGATAACAAAAAGGGGAATAAAAAATCCTAATACCAAAATCATCGCCTCAGTTGTGAGATATATAGTTTGATCAGGTTCACCACATCTGGTAACATTTACGTGATGAACCAAACTACCGTTGATCAGCTTTGGAATACTAAGAAGGAAGCCCAGAATCCAAACCAGAAGGCAACAAATTTGAGCACATTTTGGCCGACGCATTTTACCATTGTACAGCGGGTAGACCAGAGCCAAATACCGATCAAGGCTGACCAAAACCAGGAAGTTGATGCTGCAGTAGATATTCATCGAGATGCTCACTTTAACCATTTTGCACAAGGCAAGACCAAAAGGCCACTCAAACTTATTCCAAGCATAGACAGCCCCGAAGGGCAGAAAGGAGACCAGAAGCAAGTCAGCAGCAGCCAAGTTGCTCAGGTAGATCTCAGATACAGAGCACGGCTTCTTGTGGAGGATGAAAACCATCAGCACAAAGATGTTCAATGCAATTCCCAGCACAGAGATGGACATGACGTACACTGGGACAAAAGTGTAGGTCCAGCTGTTGAGTCCGAGTGAGCAATTACTGGTGTCTGTTTGGTTTCCATCGTCAGCCAATGAGCTGGTGTTACCAGGCATTCTGCAGAAAATTACAAGAGAGAGGAACACATTAGTAAAATAAATGTGAAGCTAAACTTTTTTCTTCAAGCTTTGTTTATGAAAACTTCTGCTGTGATGTGTTTAATATAGTAAAAAACACTATTTCTACGTAGCGTAGATATGTTCCCAATTAGTCGGCAGTAACTCCAGTAAAAAGAAGAAAACTTTTCCAACCCTTAAAGTGTTTCTGTGGCACTGATGCCTTTCAACAAGAAGGTCCAAAGTTTGAGTCTTAGCAAGAGGTTTTTTTTTTATTGCATGGGGATCATTAATTCATTCACATGTTTTCCTGGTCAATGACTGGGTTCTCACCAGGTACTCTTGCTTCCTCCAAAAGATCAAAAATAAAACTTTTAGGTTAATTGGTTTCAGCTAAATTGCCCTAAGGAGGGAGTGTGTGTGGGTCATTGTTTGTCCTGTGTGTCTCTGTGTTGCCCTGTGAAGGACTGCCGGCCGTGGATGGATAAATACGTATAAACCATCAATGAGTGGATGATCTTATTATTTGTAATAAATTATTTTGTTCTCCACTTGGAATAAACCTGTTTTAATGAAAGTAAACCATCATCAAACAGTGGTTGTGAACACATCTATTTCTTTTTGTATCACTTTTCCTTTGTATTTTCCCTCTTTACTACTAAATTCCATTGAAATGTGTCCAGCATGGTGCAAAAGTCTTGAATCATTCGGGGTATATTAATAATTCTGTTCAGTTGAGTCTGATTTCTTGTATTCCCTTAAGTTCTAAAGATCTTTCAAACGCTCATTTTTCCACAGTATTACATTCCAGACATATCTATAAAGGATCTACGAAGGAACACATGAAAATATGGTATTTATTTCCAAATAATGGTCACCTCTTAGTAGGTTGGCTTGGTCAGGTAAAATGACTGAATGCATTAGTAGGTGTACAGTCGGACATGCTAAGGCTATCAAAGCAACCATAACTTAACAAAGACTGTTCTCGCATCTCTGTTGTACTTTTCTAATTAATTGCTTACTTTCCAAAGCAGTTATTGATGCTGAATGTTCAAGAGCAATAAATAAAAGCAAAAAATAAATAAATCTACAAATCTCTTGCATACCTTGTAATGGAAAGACCCATTTCTCCCAATGAACAAAAGGAGATCTCCGCAGATCCGATCCCTCGGACTACTGTTTGACAAGGACTTGCTTGTTTAAGAAAGGAATCAGAAACTAAGCAGACATCTGATGATAACATTTGTTTTATTCCCACCCCCTCTCCTCCTACTGGCTAGTCATTGCCTTTTTTCTCTACCAATCCATTGACCGAGGGCAGAGAAGCAGAAGATGTGTGTTTGGTCAGTTATTTCTTTCTTGTAACAATACTTCTTGGTATTTTATGTAGATGGAAAGCCTATTTATGCCCTTTTAAATGGTGCTATTTTTCAAAGGAAATGCATTTGTTGGTTAAACAGAAGAATAAAAAATGTGGGTTGTACTCATTAAAACGTTTGCAGCTCTGACCTCATCAGCAATGAGCAGGGGTGGGTAGAGTAGCCAACAATTGTAGCACTAATTCTCAGTCTAAGTAAAAGGACAAAGTAGTAATCCAAAAACTAAGAGAAAAACAGTATTTAGTAAAAAGGCTACTCAAATATTGAGTACTTGATACTTGTTTTGAGGTCATAAAATATAATTTAATATCTCAAAACAATGTAACTGAACAATGATGTAAAGTTATAAGCAAATTCTGTAGAATAAAATAAATACAAATGTGAGATTAATGCAATATAAATTCAAGTAAATTCAAAGAAAAGCTAATCAAACCACTACTTACAGTAGCTAATGTTAGAGCAGGATAAGGTACCCCCACCTGACCTCCAAATGGCTCAACAGCCTCAGCACATAGAAGATCATGTTAAAATGATAAAGCTTGTGTATAAAACAGGAGGTCTCACCGCATCATAAACTGTGGGTGTGATTCTCATGCATTTTTGGTTAAAACAAGCTTGTTCTTCATTCAGTAAAGTCACTCGCTGTGGGGAGAGTAGCCGGAAATTTTACTCAAGTAAGTTTAGCGCTACTTCCTAATAATATCACTCAAGTAAAAGTAAAAAGTACAGTGTAGTAAAACGACTCCTAAAGATTTTTTTTTTCAAAAAGTTACTCAAGTAAATGAAACTGAGTAAATATAAATAACTAGTTACTACACACCTCTGGCAATGAGTGAGGGGCTGAGAAACCCAAGATTCAAATTCAATTCAAATTCAAAAAATACTTTATTGATCCCAGAGGGAAATTAATTAACAATAATACAGTAAATAAAATATGTCACAACGTCCCTTAGTTAAATCTCTGTTATATAGCACAAATAAATAGTTGTAGTGGCTCCTAGGTTTGGATCGCTGAACCTCCTGACCCAGATACATCCCCCCTCCTCCCGGTTCCAGTATGTGGCAGTGTCTCAGGGAACTGTTGTGTGGTATTTAACCAGCCATGAAAGGTTTGGATGGAGGACTGTTTGCTTTGTTTCAGCATGCAGCCAACGAGGTATTTGCTAATTGTGATCGTTATTTAACTCTGCAAGATGTCTGCATTCACACGCCGTGCATGCAGTTTGTGTTACCCAATTTTGGTCTATCTTTATTTTTGTATTTTGTTTAGTTTTCACGGTTTGAAGCTGAAGAATATCCGCTTCTGCTTAGGGAAATACATACTGGGAGTGCGGTGGTGTGGTGCATCGATTGAGCAGGACGGGTAACAGCAGGACCACACACCATTGAGACATCGACGGTAAGGATCCAGCCCTGAGTGAGGGGAAGTGACGGGTTATAAAGGCAGGAGGTGTGGAGGATCAGGTGTGGATGATTGGAGAGACACACGTGAGGACAATGATGGGGAGAGGGTGAATAGGGCAGCATGACACAGTGATTATGTTTGCAGGCTTCAGTTGTACTATAGCATATACATAACAGCTTACATTAATACTTTACTCAGACATTGGGAACCAGAAACCAAAGATCTTCCCAAGGTGTCAGTAGCCTCTACTTCAGAACAGGAAGCTTCACTGGAATGTAAAGAAAAAAACCTTTTAACTGTAATGGGAAGTTTAAAAGTAGAGAAAAATGCTCTCGTTAACCTCTTCTCAGTTAGACTTTATCACAGCTCCATTTAAGGGTTTCTCTGCCCAATGAAAATGCAAACGATCATTGCTTGGTATGCCCCAACAATAAAAACACTGCAGTATTACTGTAATAAACTTCAGCATTTTTAAAGTGTCAAAACACATTTTTTTATGCCGAGCTAGATCCTATCTCCAGTATACTGCTTCAAAAGAAAAATTGCTGAAGGCTGCTATCTGATCTAAAAATGTTCAGTTTCCTGATGTCCAGATTTGTTTCCAAGCAGCGTTAACTTTGTTGACAAAATGTTTTCATTAATTTTTCTTTTTTTTCTTGATATTTTTAAAGACGAAAGCCAAAGGAAAAGGAAAAAAAAATATCTTGGATTAAGACTAAATTGATTGACATTTTTTGTCAACGGATAAAAGATTAGACAAAAATAGACAATTACAAAAAATCCAATCAGAAGACGGGAAACATGGCTGAGAAGAGAACCAATCAGTCCGCCTTATTGAGAGTTGAAGCAAAGCTTTGAACGAGCTCCCAGGAAGACAACAGCTGATCATGTTATGATAAAAAGTAAAAAAATGTCCAATGCTGGGAGAAAAAGAAGAAAAGACTTATGAACCCATTTCACATGACGATAACAACAAAACCAAGTGTACCGAATGTGGAGCAGCTTTTCGTGGGGAGAGCATGATAAATCTGAAGAGGAATTTACAGAATGGCCATCGTTTTAATGAGATGATCAAAGTTGAAGACTAGAATGCGCTAACATTGTTGTCACAGTAAATGTGACGAAGGTGAATAAAATAACCAGATCATCTTTGCCATGTTACTTAACGAAGCTGAAGCTACTTTCAGTTTGTAGCTAAATGACTAAAGGACTAGATTATTCTGCACTAATAGCAGAATAGTTAAAACCAAGTCTGTGATTTGTAAAACCTTTATTTGATTTCTGGAAACCTCAATAAAGATCATTTTTAGTTTTCCAGATGCACAAAAACACTAAAATCAGCCTTAGATTAGTATTCATAAGTTTTTTATTTCGAAAAATATCTGGGAATGTGTTTCTTCTGCACTAGTTTGTTATTTTGTAAACATATTACTTATTTCTATAATGTGTAAAATGTGTAATTTTTGTAATTCATATATATTATTTGTTCTTAGCTGTGTGCTATATTATCAGTGGTGTTTAGCATAGTTTTGTCCATGTGTATTAAATTAAGGTTAAAAGTAGATATTTTTGCCATGCTCTATGCAGAAGTAGAAAATCATTGCATTACAAAAAGATTATACGTATTTTAGTCAACTAAAATTAGACTAAAACAAATTACAGTCAAATTAATTTGAGTCAAAAGACTAACACTAAAACTTCATTACATTTTTTGTAAAAATTACAACCGTTTCCAAGTCAGTATTTCTGAAGCGATTTCATAGAGAGTGTGCGTTGCAGACAAGCATGTAGACAGAAGCGAAGCAATCAGCCATTAGGAAGCTTTACTGGGATGTGATGACAGAATAACAAAGTCTGCTTGATGCTTGTTTGTGGATTGCTTCCATTATCTTAATTTTAGTCAATTTTTTCCATGGAAGGAAAAGAAAATTAGGGTTAGGGACTGAGACTGAAACTGAGACGGACGGAGCTGCAATCCCCCGGCACGACAACCTTCTACCTCCTGAGTCAACACCACCCATGCATACACAGGGAGAAAATTTAATTTCCATGTAGAAGGATTTGAACCCAGGATCTTCTTGCTGCAAAGCAACAGTGCTATTGAATGCACCACCATGCAGTCAATCAATCAAACTTTATTTATAAAGCGCTTTTCATACAAACATTGCAAATCGAAGTGCTTTACAGATTAAGATGATCCCACAAAAACCACATTCTCATCACTCCCCCACAGATTTAAAAGCATGATCACATTTATACCTCCCTCCCCCCAACACAATGCACACACACACTCAAGAGCAACAATAAAAAGGACATTGGTCCGAGTGCAGATGAGCCAGGTAAGGAAACGCCATCAAAGGAGCCATCTGCACCAGCAGCAGCACATCAACAGCAGCAGCCGAGGCACAGACACAGAGCACCCAGAGGAGGCAAGGCAGAGACCCCCACATCCACCCAAGTGCTACCTGGAGAGCACCCAGGCAGCTACACCACCGCTCCCAAGGCAAAGGGCTCCCACAGAGGAAACACTGGAAGGAAGATTAAAATAACAGGTTAAGATATAAAAATATCTGGGATAAATGTGATAAGATTAAATAGTAAAACATTGATGAAATTTAATCAATTAAAACATACAGAGCAATTAGACTATACTAAATAAAAAACATGCTTTTAAAAACATGAACGTTTATCGACTCCACATTAGAGTCTACGTTTCTGCTTGCATACTTTGGTTTTCTGCGTTGCTCAGAGTTCGCCCCGACTTCATCTCGATTCGATCACTCCATTAATCCCTGTCTGTCTGATATCACCATTCATAACCAGGATACCCTTATCTACACCCTCCGCAAAAGCAAAACAGACCAGCTTGGTGCATCCTGCTTTATCTACCTTTTCTGCCTCAATTCCGACCTCAGCCCCTATTAACCTATCTCTAACCACGTTCGTTCCTGCTTAACCAGTAATACATCACCATCCAAACCACATCACAGAATCTGGCAGCCTTGCAACAAGGTTCTGGTTTACTGGTCACTTTTGTCAAGTTCTGCTTCGGTCAGGTATCTCCCCGGAACATTATTCAGTCCACTCCTTTCGCATAGGAGCAGCCACCCCCGCCGCCTGGTCAGGGATTTCAGACAACCTCATTCAGATTTTAGGCCATTGGTCTTCACCAACTCATTTATTCGTAATAACTTGCCCGACCTGCGCCATGCTCATTCGCTCTTCTGTTAATCTCCAAGACCATCTTTGGGGTCCTGAGCAGGCACAGGAAGACGAACTCCTGAAGACTGCACCCCCACAGTGAGTCTACCTCCTGGCCTCCTTCGTCACATCTCCCCAGACTTCCGTTCCCACCGTTCACTCAATAAACCTTTAATCTCAATCTATGATGCGTGGTCCTTGCTAGTGAAATGGAGTTAACTCGTTGACTTAGGTTCAGGACCACGCTTCAATTCTAGTCATACGCAGTAATCAACACTAACTCAACCCACCTGGCCTTCCAGATCTCTCTCACTTCACTTATCAATCAGCGTTCTATATAAGCCAGGCTCACCTCACATTCCACGTCTATCATGTTCGTTTCACAGCCCTCCCTACCCGACCCAATCCGCGGTCTTACTTCGATCTACTTTACTGCTCCATACCCTCAAGTTCTGTCGCCTTGGAACCACATCTTTCATTCCTTCAACCCCCGTCCCTTAATCCCTTCGACCCTTCCCTCATCCCTTCGACTCAATAAACCTTTAATCTCAATCTATGATGCATGGTCCTTACTAGTGAAAAGAACCTCAAAATGGATCCTAAGACATACGGGGAGCCAATGCAATGAGTTTAAAACAGGTATAATGTGCTCCTGCCTCTTGGTCTTCTTCAGAACACGTGCTGCTGAATTTTGTAGTAGTTGTAAACCTGATATATTATTTTTAGGAAGACCAGAAAGCAGGGCATTACATGAATCAATTCTACTGGTGATAAAAGCATGCATTAGTGTCTCCGTGTTGGCCCAAGAGAGAATGGGGCGGACTCTGGCAATGTTCTTTAGATGATAAAAACCTATTTTAGTAAAATTTTTAATGTGAAGGATAAAAGACAGTGATTGTAGTTTTGGTAAAAGTTTCTCTCTCTGAGCCTCAGGACCGATGACTAAAACTTCAGTTTTGTCCTGGTTGAGCTGGAGAAAGTTTTCTGCCATCCAGGATTTGATGTCTAAAATGCGGTTAAAAAGTGCATCCATTGGCCATGTGTCATCAGGAGACATGGAGATAACTGTGAAAGTTAACTCCATGTCTTCTGATGACGCTGCCAAGAGGGAACATATAAAGGTTAAAAAGCACTGGGCCTAAAATTGAACCCTGGGGCGCACCACATGTAATCTTGTAATCTAGAGGAGCAGGTATCTAGACTTGCCATAAAAGTCCTGAAGGTTTCTTCAGGTATAAACTTTACCAACCTCTAAATTTGTGTCCTCTGCTGTCCGACAAGAGACCAGACAGCACAGCTTGACTAAAATTAGTTTTTGGAAATGGAACCAAACTGCACAATGGATGAATACTAACTTTAGTTACAGCTCCCTTTATGTTAGAACAAAATTTTCCTTAATTCAATTCAATTAAAAAATACTTTATTGATCCCAGAGGGAAATTAAGTGTTGGTATAGCTCATATAATTAATTCTTTAAGGAGTTGTTATAGATAATGATGGCTGTGGGCAGGAAGGATTTCCTGTAGCGGTCTGTATTGCAGCGAAACTGAAGAAGCCTCCGACTGAAGACGCTCTGTTGTTGTATGACTGTCTCATGAAGGGGATGCTCAGGGTTGTCCATAATTTTTTTGATTTTACGAAGAATCCACGGTTGTCCCAAGAACAGAATCAGAACCTTCTTTATCAGGTTGTTGAGCCTTTTTAAATCCCTGGCTCTGATGCTGCTACCCCAACAGATGACGGCTGAAGAGATTACACTCTCCACAAGAGACTTGTAGAAGATCTGCAGCATCTTGCTGCAAACCTTGAAGGACCTAAGCTTCCTCAAGAAGTACAGTCTGCTCTGTCCCTTCTTGTAGACGGTTTCACTGTTACACCTCTAGTCCAGTCTATTGTCAAGGTGAACTCCGAGGTATTTATTCTCCTCAACCACCTCCACTTCTTCTCCCATGATGGAAACAGTTTTTGACTTATTCCTGTTTCTTCTGAAATCTACAATCATCTCCTTTGTTTTGTTCACATTCAAGGTGAGACGATTGTTTCCACACCATGTCACAAAGCGGTCCACCAGCTCTCTGTATTCAGCTTCTTGTCCATCTCAGATACACCCGACATTTGCAGAGTCATCTGAGTATTTCTGCAGATGACAGGTCTCTGATTTGTACTGGAAGTCTGAGGTGTACAGAGTGAAAAGGAATGGTGAGAGTACGGTCCCCTGTGGTGCTCCTGTGCTGCTGACCACCTGGTTTGAAACAACATTCTTCAGTCTCACAAATTGTGGTCTGTTGGTCAGGTAGTCATTGATCCAGGCGATTGTTGAGGGCTCCACCTGTGTCTTCAGGAGTTTCTGACAAAGCAAATCAGGCTGAATTGTGTTAAATGCACTGGAGAAATCAAAGAACATGATCCTCACAGTGCTGCCTGCTTTGTCCAGATGACAGTGGGTTGGTTGAAGTAGGTGGATGATGGCATCTTCAACTCCAACTCCACAGCGATAAGCAAACTGCAGTGGGTCCTGATACATTCTTGTTTGCTTATTCAGGGGGGCCAACAGGAGTCTCTCCAGGACCTTCATGATGTGGGATGTCAGGGCAACAGGTCTATAGTCATTGATGACTGATGGGTGAGTTCTCTTAGGTACTGGAACATGGCAGGATGTCTTCCACAACACTGGAACCTTCTCCTGAGTTAGGCTAAGGTTGAAGAGGTGCTGCAGAATCCCACAGAGCTGCTCTGCACAGGCCTTCAGGACTCTGGGGCTGACACCATCTGGACCTGCAGCCTTGTTCCGGTTCATTTTCTCCAGCTACCTCTTCACCTGACTTTTGGAGACAGACAAGTGGGAGAGGAGGCAAAGGGGGTAGCAGCATTCCCTGACTTGGTTGAAGTCAAACTTGTGGAATTAGAAGAGTCCATGGCTGAGGTGAAGGATAAAACATATGAGGTGTAACAGGAAAGCTGTTGATCAGAGGAGAGTGGGATGTCTGTTTGGCTGGGAACAGGAGAGGAGGATGCTGAGCTAGTTCCTGAACTGAACCTGTTGAAGAATATGTTCAGTTCATTGGCTCTGTCCAGACTTCCATCTATCCAATTGTTCCTGTCCTTAAAGCCTTTGATCTTTCTCATTCCTGACCAGACATCTCTGATGTTGTCCCTCTGTAGTTTGTCCTCCAGCTTCTTCCTGTATGCCTCCTTGCTGTCTCTGATCTTGACCTTAAGTTGCTTCTGTATACTCCTCAGTAATTCCCTTTCTCCCTCCCTGAAGGCTCTTTTTTTCTTGTTTAGCAGTTCCGTCAGGTCATTGGTGATCCAGGGTTTGTTATTAGGGAAGCATCTCACTGTTCTGGTGGGGATGATATTGTCCACACAGAAGTTTATATAGTCAGTCACACACTCAGTCATGGCATTGATGTCCTCTCCATGTGCTTGGCAAAGAGTCATCCAGTCTGTGGTTGCAAAACAACCCTGCAGGACTTCTTCAGCTTCCTGTGACCATTTTCTCACAGTTCGTTTTGACACAGGTTGCCTCTGAAAAAGTGGTTTATATTCTGAACAGAGAAAAACAAGATTGTGATCTGATTGTCCCAGAGGAGGTCTTGGTTTGGACGTGTATGAATCCTTTACATTTGCATAAAACAAATCCAAGGTCCTGTTTTCTCTTCTAGAGCAGCTGACAAACTGTTGAAATGTTGGAAGTGTAGTAGTGAGGGAGGCATGATTAAAATCACCAGATATTGCCACAAATGCATTGGGGTGCTGTGTCTGTAGCTTAGCAACAATGGAACTGGTGACATCACATGCATTGTTTGCAACGGCTGAAGGTGGAATGTAAACAACTGCCAAAATTACACCGGTGAACTTTAAGTTAGCTAACTAACTCTAACTTTAAGGTCTTAGAAGGACATTCTTGTGATTAGGAGAAAAGTAAAGAGCATGTTTTGGCCACTATAGCAACACAAAGGCATGCAGATAAAAGCTTATGTATTCTGGGATTGAATAACACAAACCAAAGACTGAACACCTTGAGGATAATAGCTGCACACAGCAATACATAAGGAAACTAGCACTGCTAATATTTGGAACAAAGCACCAGGTTAAACCAAAAAGTTTATTAAAAACGTCCAAACTTTGTTTTACTGGAGAGGATTTTCCTGACTCAGCTGAAAAGATGGCGACATGTTTGTTGTGGACCCTGAGAGGTGGCTTAAGGAAATGTTTCAAGAAACTAAATATAGTTTAAGTTAGAGCAGTTTAACTTGAAGATGTTTGATCTTGCATGTTTTGCATGATTGCCAGTTTTGACCTGAACATGGACTGAACCCAGAGTTGGTGAGGCCCGAGTTAAATCTTGACATTCTTTTGCCCTATTTTGAGATCTGTTGGGAGTACTTTGGTCTTTATAGGTCAAAGGTCATGTTACATGTAATCAACTTCACCTTACTTAAAATCGATAAGACTTTTTATCAGTTCATGAATTGTGACTAATTGTATTTAACCGACAGGAAGAAGTTCAAGGTGCAGAAAACTCATTAGCTGTAGCTCACACATTAAAAAACAAAACATTCACGGCCTGGAATCTTAAAATCCTTCCCTCTTACTTCGACATTCCCCTTTTGATTATTTTCTCTTGACCTAGGAAGGAACATAAGAGGAAAAGCTCTTCCTGTGTTACTGCTGTCTACAACACCCATTGTTTCAAAAAGATGTTTAACTTTTATGGCTTCAACTAGGAGAGTTGGGTGGAAGCCATAAATTAACAACTAATATATATTTTACCTTCATTTATTACTTCTACACTCATTGTATTGATGATGCCATCATGTTTAAACACAAAAAGGAAGCTGTAAGAGAATCTCAGGGCCTGCCAGAACCTAATGTTCTGTTGTAATGATCCTGTTCTGACCGAATGACCAAGTCTTGAAACAGAGGAAGCCGTCTACTAAAAACAATACCCACTGTTTCCTTGTCATAAACTTTAATAACCTACCTTAAAGTATTGACTCTAAAAGAAAACCATTTGATGTCCTTACAGGTGTCAATCATACATGCTATTAACCCCTCCTAAACTTTTATAAAAGCAATAAATACCCTTTGATCTTTTATTGAGGAGCCATAACTAAATTTTGACACACTTCACACTACCTCCTCTGTAGCATAAAACACATACATTTGAGCAGCAGTTTTATTACTATACTGTAGTTAATACCAAAGAGCCATACTGGATTCGAAATAACCAGCTTTTATTTAGACAGTCTCTTGACCGTGGCATACAGTTGAAACCAGATATTTACATACTCTGCATAGCATTTTTCTCACCCCCCAAATACTAATCACTTGTTCCTGGTCCCACTGCAGACATTTCCTGAAAATGTCATCAAAATCCGTCAATAACTTTTTGAGTTATGTTGCTAGAGCCCTTTTCAAACAGGCCATGAAAAACTTTAATTTTCCGGACATCGTCTGTTTTGCTTTTGAGTCTGAAAGCAATCTTCCGGACTTTGTCCGGATACCCTTTACCGGTAATTTTACGGATGAAGACCTGGTAACAAGAGCGGACTTTTCGCGGTATGGTGTTTGCATTCAGACAGTCAGGTAATGCTCCGCGAAAGCTGGAGGAGTGTGGGGCTCTGGGGAAAAGGGGAGGGGGCAGGGAACGCTGTGAGCGCACACATTGATGACGTATAAATGTCACTATTTTCCTTTCAGCTTTTTCATTGATATCTCTTAAGTGTTTCCATGTGCACAAAATTGCACACATCACAAAGACAAGCACTGCGAGTAGATCTGCTGTTTTGTCGACCATCTTTGCAATAGTGCATTTGTTTGGGGAAATCACATGTACGCCCACCACACTAAGTTTGCATAATATCCACATAGAACCCCCTACTCCCCCGCATCCCCCACCCCTCTGACATTCATCAGGATCCTCCGGTATATTTGTTGCTGTGTGAAAGCAGCCGAAAGGCAATGTTCCGGAAAAAAGTGGCGTGTTTGAAAACACATCTCCGGTTAAAGACTGGATGGAATTGTACGCAAATATTCCAGAACTTCTGTCTGAAAATGGCTTAACAGACAAAAAGTGAAACCCTGATGACGACATAACCTCCTTGGCAGAGGTAAACATAGTTTATGCATGGTGGCCTCTCCAAAACAATGTTTTTTGTTCTTTTTTTTGTCAAGCCATGTTTCAGTTAAGAAATAACTACATCAATCCTAAAGAAATCCCATCCCAGTTATTTCCATCTGTCTAGATTTAGTTAGTTATTTGTATAGACAAACAGTCCGCGTTACATAGAAAAGCACAATACTATGAATAATCATAGTAATGTGCTTTTCTATGTAACGCGGACTGTTTGATTGCGTTTTTATCTTGGAATGTTCAGTTTATGAAATAAATAATAAATTTTATTTGGTTTTTACCTGAGTGTACAAAACTGATTTCTAGTTCTTGTTACTGGAACAACGCTGGGAACGCCCCATTATCCAATCCCCACTGACTCTGGACCTGATGAAGCCACTGCATCTCATTCAACAACAAAAAAACCACACTGAAAACAAGAACCTAATAATCCAGAAAGTCGGGAGGATTTAGTAATCTTCCTTAAAAATAAAAACTATTCACAATGTTTTTCTGATAAACAGGAAGATCTTCTGCAAACGGTCAGTTCAGCATAAAATAATCCATCAATATCAATACATCTTGAGTTTAGACGTAAACAACTCAGCAAGTAGAACATTGAAAATGGCCTTGTGATTTTACATTTACAGACCAACAATAGTTAAACAGCAGGTGTCTAACTAATGGCTCAGACACAATTTGTTGAAAAGGTAATTGATGCTGCAGGATTAAACCAAAACAGAAAAAGGGTAGGCGA
This sequence comes from Valencia hispanica, assembly GCA_963556495.2. Taxonomy (NCBI): domain Eukaryota; kingdom Metazoa; phylum Chordata; class Actinopteri; order Cyprinodontiformes; family Valenciidae; genus Valencia; species Valencia hispanica. The sequence continues at coordinate 2,876,377 of OY747720.1, forward strand.
GTTAATTGATCGTATCATCAATAATTAAACAACTCAAGAGAGTAGCAAAGGTCCTAGGGGTCCAATCAATCAGGTCATTCCTCCTTAGCAGGTTTATAGATTACAATAAAGTTTAGAGCAGATGAAAATAAACAGAGAGACTCATAAGTTGAATAATAAGCACTATTAATATATTTTCAGTTCTGCTGCTTAAAGAATCTGATCAGTTATTTCGTGTTTTTAAGTAGTTTCCTTTAAAAGCTGGGAAAAGATTATACATATAAAGTAATACATTCATTCTGTACAGAAAACACAATCTATTCAACCCCAGCCCCACCCTCAGTTCATTTTGGTCCTTCAAAAACAACTACAGTACTCCTTATGTCAAAATGTTTTAGTAAAAGATGAACGATTTAGTTTTCTGAAAACAACATTGTTTATATTTGATATGATAAACAGTAACTATACATATATTTGCATTTGATGCAAAACTAAACATAGCATTACAGGTTAAAAGAAGAAGAGAAAATCAGAAAATTGCTTGAATCTGGGTTGTTTTTTTTATATAACTTCTCCCTTTGTTCACAACTTTCCAAAGCTCTCTCTTGGCGCTCTCATTAATTAAACAGTAGATGATGGGATCCAGAGTGCTGTTCAGGGTTGTCGTGGCTACCGTGATCAGGTACGGATCTCTGAACCTCTGGGCCCAGTTGCACGCCTCCGGCTCCAGTATGACCCGGAGGAACATGACTGTCTGGTACGGCACGAAGGAGACTATGTAGGTGAGCAGGAGGAGCAGCAGCAGGAGTCCAACTTTCCTGCGCTCTTCTTCTAGGATGGAGGTGCTCTTTCTGAGGGAATGCATGATCTGTTGAAAGCAGAAAATCATGACGACAGTGGGAAACAGGAAGCCGAGGACAACCCGAACGAGAACAGCGTCAGCATCTTTGTGCGTCATCGGCACGTGCTGGTTGCACACGTAGCTGAATGATTCCAGCTCCCTCGTGTGGTGAAGCAAGAGAATGTGGACAAAAATCTCCAGAATCCACACAGCGGTGCTCAAAAGTGCTGCGGACCTGACCTCCCTGATCCAGTGAAAGTGGAGAGGGTAGACCACTGCCAGGTAGCGATCGACTGAGATGCAGCAGAGCAGACCAGAGCCAACGTAGAAGCTGTTATACATGATCAAATACATCACACTGCAAAGATCATCGGATATATTCCACTGCTGGGTCATTCCAATCCAAACCGGAAGCGTAACGGTGTAGAGCAGGTCTGAAACAGACAGGCTGATGAGGTAGACTGCCATGCTGTTCCCTTTCACCATCAGCTTCCAGGCTACGTACAGAGACAAGCAGTTGGCTGGAAAACTCACAATAAAGAATAAAGAATACACAGTTGGGTACATCTGCTGTTCCACTGAGGAGTCTGAGCTGCAGGAGACAGTTTGGTTGAGCGTGGAGTTCATCTTGACACCACGGAGTCAGATCCTGAATGGGACTGTGTCTGGAAAACTCTCTGTTGTTGGAAAAATCAGATTGGCTCAGCAATGCAAATAAGCCAACTGAATGGGCGAGCTTGGTACTAAAATAGCATCAAAGGGCAACTGAACCAAATACAGAACATGGATTTTATAACCAATATTCTTTAGCACTAATTTTAAAATGGATTTGGTTATCTTGAAACTCGTCAGATGGCTCAGTTCGTAGGTTTTATCACCCAACTTAGCAAAGGATAGGGTGACCAAGCCTTCAGTTTCCCGAGGACATTTCCACTCGCTATGTTCTTTTTACACATCCAGGGGGTATTGATTTTTAAGATAGAACACTAAATATGTTAAAATCAAAAGCCAAGTGTCGTCTTTTTTAACTCAAGATATAGTCACCCTAGCACAGTATGTGAAAGGATGTTTTGCCTGACGTTTGTCTGTCCGGCGGGTTGGGAATACAGACCCAGGCTTCAGTTGAAGGCTTTAAAATAAACTTCCATACCTGAAGAAAAAGACCCTGTTATAGGACTTTTATGTTTTACAGAAAGTCTCTCCAATGTTTTTCTTTCAAGTAAAACCTTAAATCAGCAACTGTCAGTATGTACAAGCTGTGCTATGAGCTTTCCAATAACACAGTGTATTTGCATATGCTTTAAAGCTGTCAGCAGAATGTTTAAATGCTTCTGCTATAAGATCAGACCGCTCTCCTTCTCCCGAAAGGCTCAAAAAACCATTTGAACCATCATACATTAACATTTTACAAGGTTAACAGTGTATGGTAGACTTTGTTTTTGCTTCCTTGTACTGAAATGTTGCATTTTGCAGAAGACACAAGCCAGGAAACATCAGTATTTGGTTTCCGTTTTCTATTATAGTCCAAAATATTTTGACACTGAAGAGCTGATGGACTGAAACAGCAGAGAAGCCAAGTGAAGAAGTGAAATAAATTGATCGCTGGATTCTTTGGAACTAGGTTGAACTTTGTGGGTAGAACAGAGGGAAGAGAGAAACGTGAGACAGGTCACAACTGTTTGCATAAGCAAAAAGTCGAAACTACATACAGCTATATACAAAATAAGAGTGTTGTGTGACTGTAACTCTATCACTCACACCATCGGACTAAATGCAAAGTGAACTGTGCAAAGCAAACTGCACATGCCCTAGTTAAATCTGAGTAATAAATATACAGTAAAGTTACCTAGAAATAAGGACTCTGTTATAAATGTGGGTTTGTTGGATGCAGTGATGGTTATAGAGTCTAATGGGGCGTTCACACCGGTCAGCGCGTCCACGCGTCAAATCGCTCAAACGGACGAAAGTTGACGCTATACAATTATAACCCAGCTGCTTGCACACAGCGCGTCACGTCCCGTAGTTGCCTGTTTGGCTAGCGTTAGCTAACATAACAAGAAAGTTAAAAGACAACATTTAACTGCTTTCCTGGCACTTCAATATCCTCCGATATCTTCCTCCAAATAAATCTGATCTCTTCCTGTCTTTGTAAAAAAAAGAAGACGGGTCATACAATTCACAAAAATTAAAGACAGCGAGGATTATTTGATCCTCCATCTTGAATGAATGACTTGCCGATCCACGTCAGTACAGAGAGTCCCTACGATTGGTTGACGCTAGGGCTGGGTAAAAATATCGATTCAGCAAAGCATTGCAATTATTTGTTTCTCAATTCAATATCAATTCATCAAATCCTATGAATCGATTCAGCCCACCGGCCAGTGGCGGCGCTGTGGGCAACTCTAGTGAGAGCCTTCAGCATTGTACAAGAAGAGCATTACCAAAACAGGAAGATGGCGGACAGCAGCTGAACTCCGTTCAAGCCCGCACCACCAACGTTAAAAGCCGACGTTTGGCTCATTTATTTAAAAATATACTCAGGTACTTAATTACTTGTGTTTTTACTTATTACTGAATTGATATTGAAGCTAATTAATCAATATCGTATTGAATCGAAATCGAATCTAATTGTGAAATTCCTAACAATACCCAGCCCTAGTTGACGCCCCACGTTTGCTGTCTCAAAGTTCAGTTTCCCAACTTCACGCAGCAGCTGCTCCAACGGTCTGTCAATGCGTCCGAGCAGCTGCTATGTGGACGTGCTGATGCCAGCTGCGCCGGTGTGAACGCACCATAAGTCAGCTGGGAGGAAAGACCTGTGATAACACTTCTTTGTGCTTCTTGGACAGAGCAGTCTGTCACTACTTCATGCATGAGGTGTAAAATACTGTCCAACAGTGATGTTATTTTAGCCTGAGTCCCTCTGACTCCCACCACCTAAACTGGGTCGAGGGATCATCCTAGGAATATAGGCAAAGAACAAAAAAACTTAAAGTGAGGCATGTAGAGACGGGACAAAGTACAGGGCAGGATGTAACAGAAGGAACCAGCAGGGAACAATGAAAATCAAACTCCGACCGCCGAAGATTCAACACCAACCATAAAAAACAAAACAAATCAACACCGACTGTCACATATTGCGTTTCGTTTTTCTCTTTTACGCTATTTAAAACACGCAGCGCATTCGTTCCCTGCTCTCTTTTCGTCTCTGTCACTCATGTCTCTCTCGCACACAGACACACACACACACACACACACACACACACACACACACACACACACACACACACACACACACACACACACACACAGCCCCTCCCCTCCGTGCCGCATGTCTGTCTGGATCACCTGTGGAAGACGTGCTCTACCTTTCTGGTTCCTCCTCAGGTACCTCGCTGTCCGGATCAGATTCCGGATCAAATTGAAATGCCATTACAGTCGCCATAACAGTAGCCGATAACTGAGCCATTAGTGTCGGGGTGAAGCTAGAGACGTAATGAGGACGGATGGATGTGTGGATGGATGATCATATATTTTATTAGGCCTGTAATTTGTGAACAGATGATTGTTCAACACACAATATAATTAGGCCTAAACCTAATTACATTTCATACATAGGGTAATATTGGAATTTGGGCAATTTGTGGTGCGCAAATGCATGTCTGTCAATGTTTCATCAGATGCGGACATTAGAGACTCAATTGACAATAGAGGCGCAAGGCCTGGGCCCCGCCCACCAAAACTCGGTCGTTCTCTGCTAATGCTAACAGAAGGTGCATCTAACAGGGCCTGCAATTCTACAACAAGGCTGAGCCACGGCTAACAATCCTTTGATACAGTATTAAGGTACTTAGAGTGGGACTAAAAAAGGTCCAAACGTCGCGGGGAATTTCATGCCCGGGGCACTTTAAGATAACGAATTAAAATGCACAGAGAAACTCTACACAATCAATGACCTGATTTTGGAAAGACCCTAATGACAATGAATTAACAACAGTGAATGAACTGAGTATGGCAAGACCTCACTAGCAATAATAAACCCAAAACACAACCCCAGGTGGATTTAAAAAACACCTTGGGGTAGGCACGCTTAATGACATCCAGGTGTTTAATCAGCCTGACATCTTGTGCCGGTGAAGGCTTCCAAATGTTACGCTGCATGTAGACAGTGAGGGTTTGGAGAACCACCAGCTTGCTGATTGTTTCCTTAGTTTCTGAATACACATATTAATTCAAGGCATAACTTTCTAGTTTAGCAGGTAACATGTGGTTAATGGTATCAAAAGCTTTTTGTTGTTGTTCAGGGTGGTCAAAAGGTGAGTAAAGCTTAAAATCCTTATAATAGCTTTAATCTCCATTCACACACATGTATCGGGAACATTGTATGTTCTGCAGCAAACATAGCAAAGGAAAACATGAAGGAGATTTTTATGAAATTGCTGAGTCTACAGGAAGTTGGGAATAGGGAATGTTAGGCTGTTCATAAAACAACTGCATTGTCAGCATTTTTTAAATTGGGAAATGACTGAAAGTTTTTTTTTTCTCCTAATCACTGAGCTCATATTTAGTAGCACGAATTTTGCTTCTGAGAACTGCTCTGCATCTGTGTTGACCAGATTCTAGCTCCAGAGAACAGATGTTCCAGTACAGCATGATCGGACAACACCCCACAGTACTAATTCATTTCTTGGTTTTGCCTTGTTTGCGTTCGTCCAACACGATTGGGCTGGCCCTCCTATGACATTAATGTGGCTGGTCTGGAGACGGATGTCGTAGCTTATTGGTGTTTATGGAGTCGTCTTGCTGAAATCACATTTCGAGGGCATTTTCTCCTCAGAATGAGGTCATGTGATAGGGTGAATTTTTGTGGCTGGATTACAGTGTAGAAAAAGATGGTGAGTGTGTTGAACCCATGAAGTGGTTTATTTAGAGATTTCTTCCGTTTTTTTTGTCGATTTGAGGAATCAATGCTATCCAAGCCAACCAGAATAGAGAGAAGGTGACTCTGACTTCATCCCACAGTCCAATTACGCTCTCCAAATTAAATTCAACGAGTCAGTGTGTATATGTATGGCTGTTGCTCCTGTGTGTCTCTGTCTGTATGTTCACATGATACCATGTGACACTCATTAATAAATGAAAACAAGGTCTAAAGAAACAGAGAAAATCTAATGGGATAAATAACGGGAGAGAAACCAACAGAGAAACAAGAGAACAATCACAATGCAGAATGTAAATCAGCAAACACAAAAAGGGAGAAAGAGACTCTGAAACATGAGTAACAGTAAAACAGGAAGTAAATGGCGCACTGTTCACAGAAGAATCCAGACTACAAAAACAAAACAGGAAGTAAAACAGAATCCAGACTGGTAGAAGAAACTGTCCTATCTACAGTAGTGAGCAGGAATGTGGCTGTGTGAGTGTCTCTCCCACCTTTCCTCTCTGCAGGGCGTGATTGGCAGGCCTGCTCTCCAGCTGGAACTCATCAGGACCATTTGGGAGGAGCAGATTGTTTTCTCACTTTATGTCGTAACCAAACTCTCTAAATCTATTGTTTGCTAGACAAAAAATAATACAAATTATTACTATTACTTCAACAACTCAAAGCCTGAACTCTGTTGATAACATTAAGAGGCAGATCTATTCTAGATGGTTCCATGAGGAAACCTCAATAGAAGAAGAAAACTTCTAACAAACCATCTTACAGCTCAAATATTCTTGACCACATGAAAGAGAAAAACAAATGGCCACTTTAAGGCCATCCTGACTGGATGTTAGTGTCTGAACAGTTTTAGACTAATAATGGATAGAGTGGACTGTTAACAGATCCATGGCTCAATGCATTATAGCATGTGAGGGAGTGTGGAAGTATAAAGGTCCAAGACATCCCGTTCTGTACCAGAGATCTCGTGTTTGAACCTTGGTGTTTAGTTATTGCTGTTTCAGTTATCTCCCATCATTAAGACAATTTAAAGAGTTTACAGGTAAATTTAGTTCCTGTGAGACTCGTTTTTTGACTTGTGAGGTTTGCATTTTACCTGCAGTCAGCTCTGCTATTTGATCATTAAATACTGTGATTTGAAAATGTTTTTCTAAGCTCTGCTGCTGATTGGTCATAGGTCTGCAGACAACAGCTCCAAGGCTGTGAAAAGATTTCTACTGTATTTGATCAGATTTATGAAAGAGTTCCAGCTGTGGTATACCATTTGAAGCGGTGATTATTAGTTTTTCCTCTAAATTGTCCAACTGAAGAGATCAAGTTCCGACTGAGATACTTTCATGGGCCGAGTGACATCAGACCAAATTTTGTTTAAATAATTGTTACAGCTACTTACAAAATGATTACAATAATCAGAAACTAAAGTTTCCCCCCTTACTTTAAAATAGATGATTTAAAATAATTCTAGCAATAAGTTTGTTTCTTCTTGGAAATGAGACAGGCATCTTTCAAAATCTAATAAAACAATATAAAAAAGACACATTGATTTAGAAAAAGAATTATTTTTTCATCTACATTTCATCAGAGAAAGGGATGTCTAAAATAACCTTCGTGTCATGTTAGATGTATGAAGACGGCCAGAGGAAATCTTAGTATCTTAATAATAACAAAGGAAGTAACCTCCAAAGGAAATCACGGGGGTTGCAGGACAAGGAATGCAGCAAAGAACAAGGAGAACCAGGAGTTCCATTACTAAGGAAGGAGAGGAAAAGAACATTGGATGCAAGTAAAGGAATCATTTAATTAGGAAGAGCTTTGGAAGGGATCAAACTGGCAGGCTGAGTGAAGATGAATAACTAACCCAAAGAAGCTACACCCCAACATACTAGGGCGCCTGCGCACGCGGCGACCGGCAGTGGGAGTTTGGCGTCCTTATATGTCTTTGTTTTACCCTGTTTTACTGTCCGATCGTTGTTTTAACTGTATGAGCACTTTACAACGGAGCGCCCCTTTGTTCCACCGAGATGGATCTCCTATTTATCGTCGCACTTTGGCTCATTTTATGCCGACAACTTGTCTCCCAAGCAAGCGGGGCTGTCATTCCAGGATGGGTGCAGTACTCGAGAGACACGCTACTACAGCTAAACTCGAACAAACTAGCACCTGACATTGTACAACAAATACTGGGCTTTATTTTAAGAGACTGTGGTGGAAATACCAGTACACAGAGGGACAAGAGGAAGAAACGTGGGAAACGTGGAGGTGTACGATTACGCATGCGGAAGACCAGGTTTAACCGTATCCCCCTCCCTAATATCATTATTGGGAATGTGCAGTCCCTGAGAAATAAAGTGGAGCAACATCCGATTCCTAAAAGATTTCAAGAACTGTTGTGTCATGGCCTTCACAGAGACTTGGCTCACTAACAACGACCAGGATCCGGATCTTTTCATCGACGGCTTCGGGGCACCTCTCTGTCTAGACCGGCAGAAAGAGGTAACAGGGAAGCAGCAGGGAGGTGGAGTGTGTTTGTATGTCAACAAACGCTATTGTACAGCGGTGACTGCCAGAGAGAGCATCTGCACTCCAGACGTGGAACTTCTGTCTGTATCGCTCCGCCCCTTCTATTTGCCTCGCGAATTTCCTCAACTTTTCATAACTACTGTATACATCCATCCGAGGGCGAATGCCGACTCCGCCTCCAGCCCTATCTTTGACACTGTCCAGAGGCTACAGGCCATTTCACCGGAGGCTCCAAATTTTATTCTTGGGGATTTTAATCACGTGTCTTTAAAAAAGACTCTTAAAAACTTCTACCAGTATGTCTCTTGTCCAACCAGGCGGGATAAGACACTGGACCTCTGCTATGGCTCTGTAAATGGGGCCTAGAAGTCACTCCCCCTCCCTCCTGTGGTCTCCTCGGATCATAACTGTGTGCATCTACTGAGGGAACTGAGACTAAGGACATACATGTTTGGTCTGATGACTCTGTGCAGTGCCTTCGGGCGTGTTTTAGCTGTACAGACTGGGAAGTGTTCAAGCAGTCCTGAGAGGATGATTTTGACTCACTTGTAGATGTGACCTGTTCTTATATGGCTTTCTGCAGGGATATGATCATCCCATATAAACGTGTCAAATTATATGCAAATAACAAACCATGGGTCACAAAATCTGTTAAATCCTGCCTGTACAGGAAAGCACACGCTTTTAAACGACCATTCCCGATCGTCAGGCTGCAACAAAAGAGCTCAAAGTAGAAATCCTAAAAGCAAAATAGGATCATAAATCAAAGTTGGAAGGAAAAATGGCAGCAAAAGAGTTAGGCTGAGCTTGGGCATGTATGAAAAATATTGCAGGCCTTCAGAACACAGAGCGCCGTGCTCGTGTGCTTCTAGATGGTTTTAATTCGGACACAGAGTTGGCCAACAGTCTTAATGGTTTTTGTTGTGGTTTTGATTCTTTTGATTTTAGTACAGAAATCCAAGAACTGAAACAGGAACTTAAAGACAATTTGCATTTTAATATTGAGTTACAGGATGTTAAAAGGGAATTTTGCGCAATCAAATATAATAAAAGTCATGGCTCAGATGACATATGTGGCCGTCTTGTGAGGTCTTGTGTATCTGAGCTGAGCCCTATGTTCAATTATATTTTTAATAAGTCTTTACAGGCACAACATATACCTAAAGCATGGAAAGATGCTGTCGTTGTCCCAGTCCCAAAATCCAGCCGTCCCAAAACATTAAATGATTTTAGACCTATTGCTCTTACATCAATTTTAATGAAAACTTTTGAGAAACTGGTGAAATCAGAGATCCTGAGGCAAACTGAGCATTCATTGGACCCATTGCAGTTCGCATTCAGGCCTCACAGAGGAGTGGAAGATGCCCCAGTCACTTTGCTAGATATGCTCTTTAAATATCTAGATTTTAATGGGACACATGCCAGGCTCTTATTCGTGGACTTTTCTTCTGCTTTTAATACAATCCAACCACATGTCCTAGTAGGTAGACTGCTGCAGCAATTTGACCTAAGCAGGAACTTGGTGAGCTGGATATTAGATTTTCTAACAAATAGGACACAAAGAGTAAGGGTCAACAGCTCACTCTCCGTCCAAAAGTGGTCCTCCACTGCCTCCCCTCAGGGGTGTGTGTTGTCTCCACTACTTTTTATTTTGTACACAAACATGTGCAAGAGTAGACACAGCAACAGTAATATAATAAAATACGCTGATGATTCAGTCATTGTCAGTCTCCTTCAAGACGGCGAGACCGGCCATGGTCCGGTCATTAAGGATTTTGTCCAATGGTGTGAGGAATCCTACCTACAATTAAATACCACAAAAACGAAAGACATGTTGATCGATTTTAGAAGGAAAGCTCACATGCACAATAGCACCCTAATCAAAGGACAGCCCATTGAATGTATAAATTCATATAAATACTTAGGGACTGTTATCGACAACAAACTGAAATTTGAGGAAAACTTTGAAGTGGTATGCAAAAAGCGTCATCAACGCCTCCACTGCCTAAGGAAGCTTGCACACTTCCATATTGACCGATCCATTATGTGTATGTTTTATTGTGCTTTTATCGAGTCTATTTTATCGTTTTCTTTAGTGTCATGGTTCGGTCAAGCAACGTTAAAGCAAAAGAAGTCGATAGACCAAATTATTAAATGGTCTAGCCGTCTACTTGGTGAGCCGCAGTTGGGTTCCCAATCCCTGTACATTAGCCAAGTACAGAGGATAGCTAACTCCATCACGAATGATGATTCTCACCCGTTGCACTGTCATTTTCAACTTCTTCCCTCTGGTCGGAGGTTTAATGTCCCTGCTGCTGTCACAGCACTGAACAAGTTAAAATAGGATGTATGTCAGAGGCATATATTTTTATTTATTTGCTTATTTATTCATTTTAGTTTTCTTTTAATGTCCCAATCTGTGGAACATTGGGGTTTTTATGTCACGTTTTAAATAAGCTCACGATGTTACACTTGTGTTTACTTGTTTGTGCCTATGTGTTTTAAGGACGAATTCTCCTTAAATCTGCAAAACAAATCTACCCACGGGTATAAATAAAGTAACCTGAACCTGAACCTGAACCTGAAGCTGATCCTGAACCTGAAGCTGAACCTGAAGCTGAACAAACCAAGGGGAAACAATGACAGCGATCTAGGGGAACTAAACCTACATGCATAAAGAACAGAACATTAAACAATAATTAATACAGAGAACTGAATATGGCAAGACCAAACAAATATGAATAGCAAAAAAGAAATGTGCCAAATGAAAACCCAAATGAAAACCAAAACACCCAATCATAACATTATACCATTCTTAACAGAAAAATAAAGTTTTTGACTGTTTTTTTTCTAGTATTTTGATGATTTATTTTTCGTGATGAGTTTCTAGTCTATGAGGTTCAAAAACCTCCTTTCCATCACCCTAATCTTTAGCTCCTTCCACAGATGGTTTATCACACAGGAGTCAGTCCATTAGTGTCCTGCAGCTTTTAGACATGTCTCTGCTTTAACACGCCTATTTCACATAACGAGGTCATTAGCAGGACTCTGGAGAACCTGAATGCATACTGAGGAGGTAATTCAGCCATTTGATTCAGGAGTGTTGAACCAGGGACAGACCTGAAGGTTGTAGGACACCGGCACTCAACAACTGGAGACTGACACCGCTGTTCTATCAGATTTAAGTCTGATTGGGACTCTAGCCTGCGCTGCTCCAAAACATCAACATTACTCCCAGTCAGAAGATACATGTTAGCCACATCCAAAGATTTCTCTGGACCTAAATCTGCCAGGGGTATGAATCCTTTTGGATTGTTCTGTGGAAAGCCTCGTCATAACAAGAAGAGATCCAGACCGAGTTGAGAACATGTGCAGATATTAAAACATCCAACCAGTGAAATGATGTTCCAGTCATTGCTCAGAAGATTGCTTCCATTATCTCAGTGTGAATCCATTACGACATATTTGTATGGGCTTGTGGTAAACATGTTTAATTATGCAGCAGCAGCAAAGTTATTTGGTTATTCTAAGAGCTTTTCGTGTTTGCAGGCCAAAAAGGACGTTGCTATCTCACACAGTTCAACTTTTGACCAAGATGTCAAGTGAATAACAAAGAACCACAGTGGATAAAAAATGATCACACATTTGGCTTAAACAAGTTAGTAGAAATAAATGATATACATATTATATTGTCCAAAAGTGACTTATTTTTATCATTTATATAGGTTCAAAAGAATCAGATATTCATTGATGAATTGTTCTGGATCAGTCAGAATAATAATCCACCTGGGGTTGTGTTTTTGACAGGCTTGCTGTTCTTCTCCCATCAAGTAATTGAAGCAGCCTATCTAGATCAACAGATTGTCAATCAAAAATCTAATTAAGCAGTGACGCACCTTTCAGGTTCGTCCAGATGAGAGGAATAAAAACACTCAGACACTTCTTAATCATCAAATTCATTGTTTTTTGTCTTTCTTCGAAGTAGTATTATGGAAAAGAAACATCTCTAAAACAAAGATGAGTTTTAGGGATTTAATAACGTGTTGATCAGACATGGAGGAACAGCATACACAGATCATTTGAACAAGGAGAACCAGGAGTTCACAGCAGCATTTTAGAAAAGAAAAGAAAAGAAAATAATTTATTGTCCAGCACTGGCGAAATTCAGGTGTACCAGCAGCTGGTTGAAGATAATCAGAGCGTTGTTACCGAATAAGCATCAGTGATAATGCTCTAAAATTTAAATATGAAAGTTGCCATGGCAACAACCACAAATGGTTTAGCATGAAAGGCGGATGTGCTCTACTGGAGCTGAAGTAGAAAACATGCTAAACTCATTCTTATATGTCTGCAATTTAAGGAAAAGAAGCATCATGCATGGGATTAAATAAAGTTAGCTAATGAAAAACATGTATTTCTTTGTTATATGTCAAAATTATGATCTATGTGCATAACTTGATGGAAGGTGCTATAATAAAGGGAATTAGCTAAATGAATTGTGAGTTCATGAGCTCCTGCTGTAAATGAAGCACTTAAATTATTCAGGTTCCTGTGACGTGTCAAAACGGACAGACTTGTGTGCCTAAGGCAGTGTTTCTCAAACTATGGGGTGAGCCCCACTAGTGGGGCGCAGAGGTATTGCAGGTGGGGCGTGACATCAATGGGATTTAAAGAGTAACTAAACCCCAAAACAACTTTTTTTTTGCTTATAAACTGTATAAATGGGTCTTTACCAATGCAGTCTTTCAGCTTCTGGGGATTTTTTTACATTTTGGTGTAAACTTGTTTAATTCTACACCTTTTGGTCCAAAAGCATCTTAGTGCTGCCCTCTTAGGGTTGAACGGTGGCTACTGCATTTGAATGTTGTGATTGGTGGAGAGCGGTACATCTTTACGTCACAGGCATCGACTATGTTACAGCAGTCATGGTCTCACAGACACGCCCCCTGGGTTTGGGTGTAAAACTACCCCCCCCCCCCGAGTTTGGAGTGGGATTGTGTTTTTCAGGTTACCATTATTATCACATTAGCACTTAGTTAGCATAGCTAACATACTGTTTTGAACGTTAGCCTATGTTAGCATTACCACTCAGAGACCGGACCCATCCTGTCTCTCTCTCCCTCAGCAGCAGCGCCAGCCTTGGACAGCGCTGACTCAGCGCCTCGAGCCAGCGGCTCGAACTGATACGACTCGCGGCCGCTGAGCTCCATAAAGCCCCCCTCTACTCCTCCATCTCCGGTGACGACGGAGGACATCCGCTGGTTCAGGGCGCTGAGTCAGCGCTGCCCGAGCTCGGTGCTGCTGAGGCAGAGGGAGACAGGAGGAGTCCGGTCTCTGAGTGGTGATGCTAACATAGGCTAACGTTCAAAACAGATGAATGTTGATCAGATCGATCAGTTGCAAAACTGCCAACGTCGCTTTGGTCACTGTCCATGTTTCAGTGTCACATTAAGCGAGCTGTCATTGTCCTCCTGAACACACCCCCACGTTCCCCCCTCCACTTTTCCTCAACACTTGGCCACACCCCTCCGTTCTTCCTGGACCCCGCCCCTTGTCTGGGGGCGGGGTTAAGATTTTTCAGGGGGTTCAGTTACACTTTAAATAGTTTTTCCCCCCTAGATTCTGTCGTTGTGAATGTTTCACTGCACTGTAAATTAAATCAACGTCAATGGGGACGTGCACACCACTGACGAAATTCCATCCTGCGATTTTGGGTTTTTTATTTTTTCGGATTGAGGTCGATTTTTAAAAACTCGTATCCGACAGATAAACACTTGACCAATCAGAGAAGGCCTGGTGATGGTGTCATCAGAGCCAAGAGTCGCGAACTGAAGTGTCACTTTCATTGAAGTAATTCATTTTTTCTTCACCGTGGCTGAGCGTCTGATCCTTTTTGTGTCCCAGCACCCCTGTCTCTTTAATAAAAAAGAGAAAAACTACAAGGACAACGATTATAAGGATAATAATAATAATATTATAATAGTTATTATAATAATTATTATAATATAAAAAAAACGTGTGGCGATCCATTACCAAAAAAATTGGATATGAAGATGGTAAGTAAATCAATGTGTACAAAATAGCTGTGTACTCTCCAAACTCTCCTCTCTTCTCCCGAACAGGATGAACCCAATGCGCTCTTTTCTTCTTTTCTTTCTCCATCATTATCAACACAATGTCGTCGTCACTTGATGTTGAATCCATTTTTAGTTTTGCCGCTTTCCGTTTTTTTAATAGAATCTTCATAATTTATTCGCAATTTCGCAGCGCGTCTGGTGTGCATACACAACAAGTCGATTTTCTGCCTCTGATTTTTGGCAATTTCGTGTCGTTTATTCGCATCGGACCCGGTGTGCAAAGATCTTAGTTGTTGATATTTTTATAATTATAAATCATTACATGGCTTAGCACCAAAATATGTTGAAGACCTGTTGTCACGGTACCAACCACCAAGACCACTCAGGTCCTCCAACTCTAGCCTACTAAACATCCCTAGACTCAGAACTAAACATGGAGAAGCAGCTTTCAGTTTCTATGCTCCCCTTATCTGGAACAGACTTCCTGACGAGTGTAGAGCTGCTGAAACTCTGAACTGCTTTAAATCGAGACTAAAACCATTTGTTTAGAATTACCTTCTAGTAAATGATTGATGTCATATGTATGAAATGTGTTCATGCTCTCTTGCTTTATTGATCTTTCTCTTGCTTTATTGTGTATCATGTGTAATGTGTGTTTCTTTTACTTTTAATTTCCAATGTTATATTCCACTTTTGTTTGTATTTGTTTTTAAATCACCAAATCATGTAAAGCACCTTGAATTACCTTGTTGTTGAAAGTGTGCTATACAAATAAAATTGCCTTGCCTTGCCTAATATTACCATTTAATTTCAATTGAAGTTACTTATTTTAATAATACTGAGAAGGCCTTTGTTTTTACTTTTATGACTTATTAAACCTATTTATCTTATTTTGTACCTATCTAACTTTCTGCCCCCCACTGTGTGTTACTATTTATTTCTCCACTGTGAGATCAATAAAGTTTTATCTTATCTCATCTTATGAAAATCAAAATGTGTTTTTGAACTTAAGAGCATTAACTGATGGCTGAATGGTGTTCTTTAAGATTTCCTAGTAGTAAGCAGATTTCATGGTTCCATCGGTTACAGCAAGTCGTCCAGATCCTGAAGCAGCAAAGCAGTCCCAGACCATCACACTACCACCACCGTGTCTCATTGGAGGTATGATGTTCTGTATCTGAAATCCTGTGTTAGGTTTATACTAGATATATAAGGATGCATACCTTTCAAAAACCTTCTGCTGTTACTTCAGTCTACAGAATATTTTCCCAGAAGTCTCAGACATGGTCAAGATGTTTGGGTTTTTTGGGGGGGGGTAAATGTGAGACGGGTCTTTGTGTTCTTTTGGGTCAGCAGTGGTTCTGGCCATGGAACTCACCCATGGAGGCCATTTATACCAGGTCTCTCTTAATTATTGTTGAATCATGAATTCTGACCTGAACTGAAGTCTCCTAATAACTTTGGCCAGTAATGATGCAGTGGGTGCCAGTATTAGCGGGGATTAGGAGCCACAGCTGCCCACGAATAGCTGAAATATACTTCAGACCTCCTCTAAAAACACTTCTAATTCAATGGTTTAAACAATAAATGTACCTCAATATCCATTATTACACAGAGTGAAAACCGTCTTAGTGCTAGCACAGAAGCTAACACCTACAGTCTGCCTTATTTCCGCTTATGAGGGTAGAGCCTATCAGAGCCAAATAACATAAATGGCGCTCCTGGATTGGCTGGCTTACAAACGCAAGCCAATAGCATGTCAAGTACCATTATAGCTACCCAAGCAACATTTTGTTTTGAATATTTCCGGGGGGGAAAGATCTACGAATAGGCAAGTTTTCTGATCATTTTGAGTTACGTCCCATGGAACAATCCATGTAGAGAACTCGGTAATTTTTGGATCCACTGTACAAAACAAATAAGAAAGTATTTCATATAGCATCTGCAAAAAGCCTTCCATATTTACTGGAGACATTTAATGTTCTTTGTTTTAAAATACCAAAAAGGTTAACTAATTTGTACCTCTTGAATTACATTTCATTTTTATTACACATGTATTTGTATACACATTACATTTCAAAGGATTAAAACATTCATAAAACTGTTCTGAGATTTTTTCCATGCAGGAACACAGTAAAACAACCTTATGTAAACCATTTCCGGTTATGTGAGTTTGTAGCTGAGTTTGTTGATAGAATATGTTAATGTGGCCCCCCAGCTGTGATCCTCCATTAGTCGCTGCTTCTTCCTGAGACTGGAAAAACAAGTTTGGCTTCCTGAAGTGAGGAAAGGATTAACAGTCCTTGCCTGATAGCCGAACATAGCCAAAGAAAGAAATGGTAAGAAGCAGATTACAGACAGAAACAATCAGTAAATCGGCTGATTCTGAAACAAAGAGGCACCGTGCATGCTCTCAGGTCTGACCTAAATACATGCTGTTCTTCTGACAGATTTCTATAATATAGTTCTAACAAGTTACAGTCACCATTTTCTAGAGACAAGTACTATGTTTAATGCATCAGTATTTTCATTGACATTATTCTCAGCCGGAGTCCTGACTTGAATCTGATAAATATTCAGTGGAAGGAGCTAAATATTTGGGTGATGGCAAAGAGGCCCTCCAACTTTAAAGCTGGTTAGGAGTCATAAGAAGGTTTTATCATCTGATTACAGAGAAAGGCATGAATAACTTTTGATGTATCATTTTAAAAAAATTAAATAAGTGAGTTAATAGCTTCTTTCCATTCTTTTCTTATTGTTTTGGGAGATGCCTGTCTACTTTTCCAAAGTTCTTGGTTAAATAAGGAAAATATTAAGTCTAAATATGCCAGGGGTGTAAATAATTTGGTGCATGTTTGTTGCATCAGATTTCTCTCTCTGCAGCTACAACGCTAAACATCAGTTGTATCTAAAAACATGTGAAAAATGTGTTGAGTGTGACATTCTTAGCTTTTCAGTCATGCTCATATCTTAGTGTTGAAGCCCTAAGAAGATTGGGACTGAGGTCAGTAAATGTTTTTAAAGGAGATGTTTATATTAATCTAAAGGGAAAATCATAGAGAACACGGTAAGTACATTTCTCTTTAAACCTTTACACATCCATTTCAATTCAATTCAGTTTATTTATATAGCACCAATTCACAAAAGATGTCATCTCAAGACACTTTACAAGAAATGTATTTCAATACAAACATTCCAGTTAGTTTAAAGTTTTCGTTAGTTTTCTATGTAAGGAATCCCAGCAGATTGCATCGAGTCGTTTACTCGAGGTTGCGTCCCGTTGATGCAGACGTCAACCTCAGCAATCCCTCATACTGAGCAAGCATGTAGCGACAGTGGAGAGGAAAACCTCCTCTTTAACAGGAAGAAACCTCCAGCAGAACCAGAACCAGGCTCAGTAGGAGCGGCCATCTGCCACGACCATCTGGGGGTTTGAGGAGACAGAGCAGAAACACAGAAAGAAGAGAAGATCTGATATAAGAGAACTTTCTATGTTACAGAAAGTAAAAAGTTGATAACAGAACACAGAGGATGCATCATTGCAGTTCAATGCATCTCGTGTATTTTCTTAGAAAACAGAGCAACAGCTTTCGGTTTTATCCTTAATTTACACTGAAGATTTTACTTTTTCAGGCATATTTAGAAATGTTAATTTATCTGGATTAATTACCAGTTACCCTGTGATTAATTAAATTTTTGATGAACATTTTTAATCGTTTGAAACAGCCCTGCTTTAAATACGATGCAAGAGATAGTCCTGCAGTGAGGGGCATTTTGTTCTGGCATCGTGGATAAACAGCGCTTCCCCTCCAACACCTGTTGCTGTGGACTGCTGATAGATAGAGGGTCTATATACACTTGTCACATACATTAGGTGAAAACTTGCTTAATCTGAAATATTGAGATGCAAAAAGCACAGACCGTCACAGCATGGTCCTTTTGTGAGTGCCACATATTCTCCATAAGGTGAGAATGTTTTAAAACTACATTTGACAAGTCACTTTAAAGGGGACATAATATGCAGATTTCAATTTTATGTTCTCATTTGGGTCTCTACTGCCTCTATAAACACTCCAAACATGAATAAAAATGACATCCGTCCATTTTTTGGTTTCAGAAACTTTGTGCTTCTACAAGCCATTCATAAAAGTCGCTTGTTCACATCGCAATAAGCAAAAATAGCCTATGCTGTGATGTGTTGATGTCTTTCTGATGCTCATTCTTGCTCACTTGTCAAAACTTCCTGAAATTCTTTCATGAAATCATGAAGTTGATTCTTCTTCTCTCCGCTTGTAGAGCTTCGTAATCTTGCTCCTGAAGTTTTTCCCAACGATGACATAGAGAATAGGGTTGAGAACACTGTTGAAAAGAGCTAAGTACATGGAGAGCTGACGGCAGATGTAGAGGATTTTTAAAATCTTGCACCCTGTCAGAAGGTTCATGCTAAGGAGGGAAAACACTATTTTAATCAGCTGCAATGGAAGCCAACAGATCACAAAGGCCATGAAGACTGCCAGGACCAGGGTTGTGGTTTTGCTGTCTGCTTGCTGAACATGTAGACCTTCAGGTAACCTGCGTCTCAAAGTTTTCACTATCATGACAGTGCAGAAGCAAATAATGGAAATGGGGACGAGGAAAGTTAACACGAAGAAATTTAACTCAATTGCCAGTTTTATACTAGGAGATGGAAACATAAGAGCACAACTGGTAATATTGTTGTCAAGTATGGTTTCACCGTAGATGGTGGTGGTTTCATTGTACATGAAGGTGGTGATACTCAGGAGGAAGCCCAGAGTCCAAATCATAAAACATCCTAATTTGGCATAAAGTGGCTCACGTATTTTCCTACAGGAAAGTGGGTGCACCACAGCCAAATAACGATCTATGCTAATCACAACCAGAAAGTAGATGCTGCAAGGATAGTTCATGTCAAAAATCTGATTGAAGACTTTACACATAAAAGAACCAAAAGGCCAGTCAAAGTCACGGAAAACAACAACAGCCCCGAGAGGCAAACAGCACATCAGGATAAGGTCAGCTGCAGCCAGGTTGCTCAGGTAGATCTCAGGTACAGTGCAGGGCTTCTTGTTGATGCAAAAGATAATCAGCACAAATGCATTAAAGGTAATTCCCAGTACAGAGATCAGGATGTAGACTTCACCCAGAATGAATGCCTCTTCATCTTTTCCAAGAGTGCAGCTGCTGGTGTGTGTTTGGTTTGGCTCTTCGTCCATGTAGGTGGTGTTGGTGGGGGGCCTGTAGAGACAGAGAAGATAAAGATGAAGAGTTTAGTTTTCTATGTACCAAGCTGAGACAAACAAAATCTAGTTGCTTCCATGTGGCAACATTAAAACAAAGTATTACTTAACATTTTAGGGTCAATCCTAATACCACAATACCCCCACTACACTTTTCATCATGTGCCTTCATCTCAATGGTTTCAAATGAGGAAATAAAAAATACTCGGTTTGATCAGCAGACAAGACTTTATACGTCACATCTGCACATGTGAATCAACCCAACTATGACTCATCACAGGAATAACCCAATATTCACATTATTTGCTTTTAATTGACACTATCCAGACACTTCACTCACATCAGGATGCACAACGCTTGAAACTGAAAGCAATGCCTTGGACTGCTTTCTGATTGATTCGGAAAAAAATTATCTGATCACCTGATGCATTTGAATGGCAAGGCAAGGGAATTTTATTTGTATTGCACACTTTCAACAACAAGGTGATTCAAGGTGCTTTACATGATTAGAGGTAAAATAAAAACAGCATTAAAAACACAAAGCATACGAAGTAAAAACAGCAATAAAGGAAGAAAGACACACAGATACTTCAAGGCTTTAAACAGCAAGAAACAAACAAAACATGATACAACAAAGCATGACTCAAATGCAGCTCTAAACAGATACGTTTTTAGTTCTGATTTAAAAGAACTCAGTGTTTCAGCAGCTTTGTAGTTTTCTGGAAGTTTGTTCCAGATTAGAGGAGCATAGAAACTGAAAGCTGCTTCTCCATGTTTGGTTCTGATTCTAGGGATGTTGAGTAGACTGGAATTAGAGGACCTGAGTGGTCTGGTGGGGGGGTTGGTATAGTAACAGTAGATCTTTAATATACTTTGGTGCTAAGCCATTCACTGATTCATAAACTAGTAAAAGTATTTAGAAGTGTATTCTCTGAGCTACAGGGAGCCAGTGTAAGGACTTTAGAACTGGGGTGATGTGTTCTACTTTCCTGGTTCTAGTGAGGAACACGAGCAGCAGCGTTCTGGATCTGCTGCAGCTGTCTGATTGACTTTATAGGCAGACCTGTGAAGACGCTGTTGCAGTAATCAATCCGACTAAAGATAAACGCATGGAAGAGTTTTTCTAGGTCCTGTTGCGACATCAGTCCTTTAATCCTAGAGATGTTCTTCAGGTGATAGAAGGCTGACCTTGTTATTGCCTTTATGTGACCCTGGAGGTTCAGGTCTGAGTCCATTACTACACCTAGATTTCAAATTCAAATTCAAAATTACTTGATTAATCCCAAAGGGAAATTAAATGTTGTTGTAACTCATTATGCAAGTTCCTTCAAAGATGTGTTGTAGATGCTGATGGTTGTGGGTAGGGATGATCTCCTGTAGCAGTCTGCAGATCTGAAGAAGGCTCTGACTGAAGACGCTCTGTAGTTCTATGACAGTCTGATGTAGAGGATGCTCTGGATCTATGGCGTCTTCTTTTCAACTCATCAGGGTTTTGTGGCTGTAGTTGAGGTATTATTTGAGCTTTTGTGATGTTAATCAGCTGCTGCCAGTTGTAAACCACCTTGTTGCCATGGTTATGCATCATAACAAATGTCCAAAAATAAAAAGTATCAGCAAAAATCCTTCCAGCTGCACAGCATTCAAAACCAGAGAGAACAGTTGTCCACAAAAACAATGTTTCTACCAGAAATGGAAGAATTAAAGTTTAAAAAGAGAAAAGAAATATGAACCAAAGTAACAGAGATACTCCAACATGCTGCCACCTTGAGCGGCGCAATTCCGGAGGAATTTTCAGGCCTGATCAGTAGTTTCTAGCTGGATTAACTGAAGCTGTGTGCTGACTCTTGCTCGTTCCTCTTTAGGTCCAAAAGTAATTACTTCTGTTTTGTTTCTATTCAGCTGGAGAAAGTTATGGCACATCCATTCATTGATTTGCTCGATGCATTTACTTAGGGTTTGAATTGGTTCAAAGTCACCTGGCGACATAGTAATGTAAAGCTGAGTATCATCTGCATAGTTATGGTAGCTAATCGTGTTGGTTGTTATAATCTTGCCTTGTGGGAGCATGTAGATATTAAATAGGAGGGGCCCTAAGATGGAGCCCTGGGGAACCCCACATGTGAAAGCACTTTATCTCCAAGATGGTCAGAAGATACTTACAAAAACTTTTTAAAAAATAGCAAAAAGGAAAAGGGAGAGAAACCCTGTCCTGATGCTGTTAAACACTGAATTATACGCCTTTGATCCCAATAAAATGTACCGTTCAGAATGCATCAGAAGCCACACACATACACTAAATTCCCAAAAGTACAAGTTCCTCCATCCAAATAACTGAATTTAGCTCCTCCAATGATGTCCATGGCCACAGGCGTATCAGCACCCAGTCATACAAACTCCACCCCAAAACACCACCCTGGGGGCCCTTTAAGGGAGGAGTTGTATACGTTTAGTCTTTTTATTGAACAAAATAAGTAGCAAGTCATACATCTTATTTCCACAACGACATGTCGATTCTGTCTCTTTTTGGTCTTTTCTATTCTCTGTGTCACAAGAGCCTGTTTCAAAAGACAATGAACATCAGTGAGTGGTCAGCCAATGAGCCGCGATCAGGTGTTTTTCACAAAAGATTACGCCATGGCCGGATAAAAGGGGGTGTGGGGCTGGTGTCCAGGCTGTCGACGTGCAGATTTTGTATAAACCAGTGGTTCTCAATTATTTTCTCTCATGCCTCCTTAGGGAACAAATTTCTTCACCCCCCCCCCCCCTGAATTGAAGTAGGATTTAGAACCTGATAATATGTAATCATTTATCTGTACAAACCACTGCCACCAGCATTCTGGATATAATATCCTGCTTATCGAAACAGATTTTTTAAATGAAGCAACTTTAATTTTCAGTTTTTGCAGCTCATTTTATTGTTGCAAGTCTAAACACTATTTTCAAATTCAGTTTATTAACTCAAATGCTAATTAAAACTAAACTGTGATTAGCTGATATGTGTTATTATCAGAAGAGAAAATTTACAAATTATTCACTGGGCTGTGCCTTTTTAGAATAAAACGGTAATATTCAAAACATTTTTAAACTAAACTCTGGTTACTTGTCATTTTCATCAGCTTATTCCTTCTCAAAAAAAAAAAAATATATAATATATATATTATTATTATATTATATTATATATATATATATTATTAATATATAATATATAATAAATATATATATATATATATATATATATATATATATATATATATATATCATCTTTAAATCCCTTTCATTATTTTCCCAATTCCATTTTATTCTTTCCAATGTTCCAATTTTTATTTTTCTGTATTCCACTTTTTCTATTCTGACCATATTTACTAACCAAACAGTGTAGAATTATGTAGTGAATGAAAATAATTTAAGAAATCAAAAGCCAAGTAAATCAACATTCACTGTTATCCACAAATATTTTTACAAATAACTGCTGGGGTTCAAGCATTTCCCTGTCATTTTTAAAGAATTAAAACATTATGTGCAAAACAAAGAATCTCATCTTTTTCACATTTTATAAAAGAAAATGTCCCTTTAAAAATGCTTTAGTTGAACTCAGCACCAAATCCTTCACTGGAAACAGTAAATCCTCGTTCTCACTTCTATAATGATCAGGACCTTTGTTCATGTTTATTTCCTAACTCTGTCCCAGACTCCACTGGAATAAAAACATGACATGTTTCAGTGTTTAGGCCTTATTTTGCTGCAGACCTTGCAGCTGACAGAACTTATAGAAAGGTTTTTCTCCCGATTCATAAACATCGCTAGCCCTCACCCTTCCGCTAAGCTTCGCGTTTTTTATTATTATTTGGAGGACACGAATGCAACAATATTGACACAATAAGACACACCGTGCCGGGAACATTACCCTAATATGCAGCCATGATGTGTTTTTTGAAAGAGCCCTAGCCACACTAGGCATGGTTCCGCTAGTGAGGTATAGCACCACTTTACGGTGTCAAAACCATTCACCTATTCATTTTCTATACCCATTATCCTTGCGTAGTCGCAGTGGAGCTGGTGCATATCTGCAGCGGTCATCGGGTGAGAGGCGGGGTATACCCTGGACAGGTCACTGGTCCATCACAGGGCAACATAAAGACACACATGACAACCATCCAGACACACAAAGACAATTTAGAAAGACCAATTAAACAAAGTTATGATTTTGGGCTGTGGGAAGAAGCTATGGTACCCAGTGGGAACCCACACATACACAGAGAGAACATGCAAACTCCATGCAGAAAGACCCCAGGCTGGGATTTGAACCCAGGACCTTCTTGCTTTAAGGCAACAGTGACACTAATCGCCCCACAGCCTGGTGTGAAAACCACAAAGTTCAATCAGATGTCAGGTTAGCATGTAAATAAAAGTGGGAAGATCTTTGAATCAAATATTCATTCATTCTTCCTGTAAAAAACAAACAAACTTGCAACTAAAGCAAAATAAATATATTCAAAATGTCTTAAAGGAACAGGGGGCAGGATTTGTAAATAAAATAAACATGCATGTCCAGTTTTTTAATTCTGTTGGGTGATAAAGCGTTATAAACCAAAAAGAATGAGCCCACACGTATCGCTCCATTTTCTTACACTGGCTGTGTGCTGCAAAATGTGCTGCAGTTCAGGGCCCGAATTTCTCGCGCTGTCCTACGGATGTGACGTCAATTGACACGGCTTGCGCGTTCTTGACGTGTTTAAAAAAGGAAGAAAAATGAACAAGGACGACTCACAGCCCACTAAAAAGTGGCACCAAGAAAAAGAAGTATGTCACTGTGAAGAGGTATGTTTTTTTGTGAAGCGTTTGTGCGCGCTCCCGTGCGTCTGGCTGCAGTTACTTGCAGCGCCGGCCGCGTCGCTCGTGAGTTTCGTTTCTTCTTTCTGCCCCATGCTCCTTTAAGCTGAAGGAAATCGATTGTCAAAATTGTGACAATTCTCATTTTGAAGTCATTGTCCATTCTCTCCTGTATCAAACTACAATGTTTGAGACAATATTAAAGCTTTTTAGTTTTTTCTTTTTGTTACGTCCCACCCCAGATGGAGTCTCGGAGAAGGGGGTAGGAAGTAACAAAGTTGTACTGGGGTTAAATGAAAAGGCAGTTAACAAGTTCTAGCAAAACAATAATACATTTATAAAAACAAAATAAAAGAAAAGCTGTGGCTGGATCCTCCTGGGAAGAAAAAGAAAAGTTAGACAAAACCAAACTCCAGTAAGGAAAAACTGGAGTACTTTCACCTACACTGTAAGGAGTGAGAAAGAAAAATCACCCTCATCAGGGGAAATATGGCCAAAGGAGCAATTCACTCAAAACAAACAAAAAAAAAAGAAAAGTGGAGACACCAACAAAAAAGAACCTCCTTTAACAACAGAGACAAATTAACAACACCCTCCTTCACTAAGGAGTAACAAACTTGGCAGTAGTAACACCACAGTCTGCCTTATGTACCCTGCCTCACACTGATTGGCTAAATTGGGCACAGCTGCACCAGTTACAGTTCCTAAATCATGTTATATAGATTTGTGTTTTTATCCTAAAACTGTGGCTCATTATAAGCAAACAATGCTTGTTTAAAGGAATCCTATGGTCTGCCATGATTCTTTGAATTATCAACAAACCGACTTTAGTTTACTAAGATAGGCTACACTTCAACTACTACAATTTGCACATGCATATTTTAATTTCAATTTCGTTTCGAACACTGAACATTTGAACACAACAAATACAGAGGAAAGAACATTACAACAACAAAGATTTCCAAGAAAAAAGATTTAAAGTAAAGTAAATCTAAACAAAAGGTGTTCAAAAAGGGAGCAGGAAGAAGCGATAGCTTATCCAGTCCTCTCCTGAATTTTACAATACAAATTTTTAACTGCAGTAGTAATTTATTATAAATATACATATAAATACACATACATGCATATACAAATGGATATAATACTGAACTGCAGCACTTGCACATTTAGAAAATTAAAATATTTATATTGGTGTGCAAATGTTTTAAACCACTCCTAATGTCTTCATATCTGGCCCCCAATGCCTCAGATATACTTTTGTACATTTTTATTGTTCTTGATCAGTGGTTCTCCAGGGTTCTTGAGCTTTTCTCCAGTTTAGCTTTGGACCTTGTCAGTGTTTGCATTCATTTGCTATCCAGTGTGTGTACTGGAGCGGAAGGGAAGGCAAACCAAGTTACAGTAGAATAAAAAACTATATTCAGCAGATATTCAGCAAATTTATGTGAGGTTCACATGATTAGACAAGAGAAATTCACGGTTCATGTGAAAACTTGATATTTCTGGTCACTTTCTTTAATTGAACTGAAGAAATGAGAAGAAAATTGATTAAATATGTATCTATATTTTTACAGTTTGCAGAAAAAACGGTTACAAGGATAAAAGAGTTTCCCTGTTTATTGAAGAGATGTTAAGGTAATTTTAAATAAAGCAGTTCCATACCTTGTTGGTAGAAGAGCCATTCCTCCAGAGGAGAAAAGAAATTTAATATCCTCAGCTCCACACTTCAGTTTTTCTTTCTGTTGTTTGGCTTGTTCCTTTCTTCCTTGTAGAAAATATGAATCTGTGAAATCATCATAATGAAACGCAGCGGGAGGCTGGATGAAGATGAACTATACGGCCACATTCAATCATGAAATTGCCAAGCAAACAACCACAAATGGTTTGGAGTCAAGGATGGGGGCGGGGGGTAATTTACTCATATTAGAGACAAACCACACATATTCTGTTTAAGTTAAGGTGGAGGGTAGTTGTTTTCAGATCCTGCTGCTCTCTGTTAAGAGTCAGGACATGCACAGTACAAATTAGGGCAAATAAATGGAGAGTTTTTAATCTCCAGCTATAGAAAACTACATGTTAAAAGATTAAATTCTTACTGTTCTGACTGAAGAGTTTTATATATATATCTATATATCTATATATAGATATCTATATATCTATATATATATATATATATATATATATATATATATATATATATACTAAACATGGAGAAGCAGCTTTAAGTTTCTATGCTCCTCTAATCTGGAACAGACTTCCTGACGAGTGCAGAGCTGCTGAAATGTGTTCATGCTCTCTTGCTTTATTGGGTATCATGTGTAATGTGTGTTTCTTTAACTTTTACTTTCCAAGTTATATTCCATGCCTGTCTGTTTTGTTTTTTAAATCACCAAATCATGTAAATCACCTTGAATTACCCTGCTGTTGAAAGTGTGCTACAGTGGGGATCGAAAGTTTGGGCACCCCAGGTAAACATTTGTATTAATGTGCATAAAGAAGCCAAGGAAAGATGGAAACGTCTCCAAAAGCCATTAAATTACAGATGAGACATTCTTATAATGTGTTAGATTTTATTTTCATCATTTACACTTTCTGCATCATTTACTCTTTCTGCAAAAGTTTGGGCACCCCGCAGAGTTAATACCTTGTACTGCCCCCTTTGGACAGCTGAGACCTGACAGTGGCATGGATTGTTCACAATCATCGTTTGGAAAGACCAGGTGATGTCAATCTCAAAGGCTTTAAATGCCCAGACTCATCTGACCTTGCCAACAATCAGCACCATGGGTTCCTCTAAGCAGTTGTCTAGAACCCTGAAACTGAAAATAGTTGACTCTCACAAAGCAGGAGAAGGCTATAAGAAGATAGCAAAGCGTTTTCAGATGCCAATATCCTCTGTTCAGAATGTAATTAAGAAATGGCAGTCATCAGGAAGAATGGAAGTTAAAGCCAGATCTGGAAAACCAAGAAAAATATCAGACAGAACAGCTCGCAGGATTGTGAGAAAAGTAAGTCAGAATCCACGTTTGACTGCACGATCCCTTCAGAAAGATCTGGTAGACACTGGAGTTGTGCTACACCATTCCACTATAAACAGATACTTGTACAAATATGGTCTTCATGGAAGATTAACCAGAAGAAAACCTCTTCTACGTCCTCATCACAAAAATCAGTGTTTGAAGTTTGCAAATGCACATGTAGACAAGCCTGATGCATTTTGGAAAAAAGTTCTGTTGACTGATGAGGTTAAAATAGAACTTTTCGGCCGGAATAAACAAAGGTACATTTGGAGAAGAAAGGGCACATAATTTAATGAAAAGAACCTCTGTCCAACTGTTAAGCATGGGGGTGGATCAATCATGCTATGGGGTTGTATTGCAGCCAGTGGCACAGGAAACATTTCACGAGTTGAAGGAAAAATGGATTCTATTACATTTCAGCAAATTTTGGACGGTAACTTGATGCCATCTGCAAAAAAGCTGAAGTTGAAGAGAGGATGACTTTTTACAAATGGATAATGATCCTAAACACACCTTAAAATCCACGATGGATTACATGAAGAGGCGTAAACTGAAGGTTTTGCCATGGCCTTCACAATCTCCTGACCTCAACATAATTGAAAATCTATGGATAGACCTTAAATGAGCAGTGCGTGACAGACAGCCCAGAGATCTCAAAGAACTGGAACACTTTTGTAAGGAAGAATGTGCGAAGATACCTCAAACAAGAATTGAAAGACTCTTGGCTGGCTACATAAAAGCGGTTACAAGCTGTGATACTTGCCAAAGGGGGCAGTACAAGGTATTAACTCTGCAGGGTGCCCAAACTTTTGCAGACGCCATTATTTTGTTTACTGTTATTTTGAAAGTGTAAATGATGAAAATAAAATCTAACTTTTCTGACACATTATAAGAATGTCTCATCTGTAATTTAATGCCTTTTGGAGACGTTTCCATCTTTCCTTGGCTTCTTTATGCACATTAATACAAATGTTTACCTGGGGTGTCCAAACCTTCGATCCCCACTGTATACAAATAAAATTGCCTTGCCTTGCCTTGTACTACTTAGAACACAAGCATTAGGGGACATGCAGCATGAAAAGTCAGTTAAAGATTGTAAAAATGTAAAACAGGGGCTGGTGTAGAGCAGGTGGTTTATGATTTAGCAGCTCTAGCATCTGAAAGAAGGAAACAGAAGAAAAAGCTGATGATCAGGATGGGTGCGGTCTGCAGCAGTGTGGCGAGAAGAGGCAGCTTAGTCCCTTACCTACATCCAAAACAGAGATGCAGTAAGTGAGGATGTTCTGGATGGTTGGTCTGTAGAACCCACCGCTGGTCCTTCTCAGCACTCCAGAGTCCAGAATAGCTTTCCAGATAGACTCCAATGTGACTGTCATGTGTAATGTGTTTCTTTTACTTTGAATTTCCAATGCGATGTTCCATCTCTGGTTTTTTTTTTGTTTTTTTAACCAACCAAATCATGTTAAGCACCTTGAATTACCCTGCTGTGGAAAGTGTGCTATGCAAATAAAATTGCCTTGCCTTGACTTACCAATGACTTCTAAAGCTGTATCCTGTCCACTGATGCACAATTAGTGCAGAGGCACAACGCGCCGAAAGAAGATAAAATGTTGCGATTAGAAAAGTTGCTTAATGGCAGAAGTACTGTTTTGTTTGATGGATGACAGCAAGGAGAGGTCTGGGGGGCTTTCCTAAAGCCGCGTTCACACCGGTCAGCGCGTCCAGGCAGCAGGGCAGCTAGATTACATGCAAGTCTATGGTATCTACGCATCTAGTGGGCGTCAAACTGCCAAGCAGCAAGTCGCGCGCGTCGGCGCAGCTGGCATCAGCGCGTTCACGCGGCTGATGCCCGGACGCCCCGACGGTCCGTCGGGGCGTCTGCTGCTCAAGTTGGGAAAATTGAACTTTCGGGCAGCAGACGCGCGGCGTCAACCAATCAGAGCGACTCGTTGTACTGACGTATATACTCCTTCCATGGGGGAATCGGCAAATTTTTTATTCAAGATGGAGGACAAACTGATCGTTGCTGTATGTAATGTCCGTGAACTGTATGACCCGTCTTCGTCTTTTTACAAAGACAGGAAGAGATCGGATCTGATTTGGAGGAAGATATCGGAGGATATTGGAGTGCCAGGTAAGCAGTTAAATATATTTCTTTTAACTTTCAACGTTGTGTGGCTTCATTAATTAAAGCCCAAGCCACTCTCTCGACAAGATCCGCCATGTTGTAAACAACTAGCAACAGACAAATCCACGCCCGCACGCTGACGTAATGTCGTGACGCGCTGATGCCCCGACGCGCCGACGCAGACCACAAGTGTGCAAGCAGCTGGGTTTTAATTTTAAAGCTCTCTGGATTCAGCTTCTTGTCCATCTCTGATAAACCCGACAATTGCAGAGTCATCTGAGTATTTCTGCAGATGACAGGTCTCTGATTTGTACTGGAAGTCTGAGGTGTACAGAGTGAAAAGGAATGGTGAGAGTACGGTCCCCTGTGGTGCTTCTGTGCTGCTGACCACCTGGTTTGACACACAATTCTTCAGTCTCACAAATTGTGGTCTGTTGGTCAGGTAGTCATTGATCCAGGTGATTGTTGAGGGCTCCACCTGTGTCTTCAAGAGTTTCTGACAAAGCAAATCAGGCTGAATTGTGTTAAATGCACTGGAGAAATCAGAGAACATGATCCTCACAGTGCTGCCTGCTTTGTCCAGATGACAGTGGGTTGGTTGAAGTAGGTGGATGATGGCATCTTCAACTCCAACTCCACGGTGAAAAGCAAACTGCAGTGGGTCCTGATACGTTCTTGTTTGCTTACTCAGGGGTGCCAACAGGAGTTTCTCCAGGACCTTCATGATGTGGGATGTCAGGGCAACGGGTCTATAGTCATTGATGACTGATGGGGGAGTTCTCTTAGGTACTGGAACAAGGCAGGATGTCTTCCACAACACTGGATCCTTCTCCTGAGCTATGCTAAAGCCGCGTTCACACCGGTCAGCGCGTCCAGGCAGCAGGGCAGCTAGATTACATGCAAGTCTATGGTATCTACGCATCTAGTGGGCGGCAAACTGCCAAGCAGCAAGTCGCGCGCGTCGGCGCAGCTGGCATCAGCGCGTCCACGCAGCTGATGCCCGGACGCCCCGACGGACCGTCGGGGCGTCTGCTGCTCAAGTTGGGAAAATTGAACTTTCGGGCAGCAGACGCGCGGCGTCAACCAATCAGAGCGACTCGTTGTACTGACGTAGTAACTCCTTCCATGGGGGAATCGGCAATTTTTTTATTCAAGATGGAGGACAAACTGATCGTCGCTGTATGTAATGTCCGTGAACTGTATGACCCGTCTTCGTCTTTTTACAAAGACAGGAAGAGATCGGATCTGATTTGGAGGAAGATATCGGAGGATATTGGAGTGCCAGGTAAGCAGTTTAACTTTCTTGTTATGTTAGCTAACGCTACGCTAGCCAAAAGCGGTTAGGGCAACTACGGTACTAAATACGCATTACCAGTTTCCCATTGTGTATTTAGACGAGATCTGCAAAAAACGGTGGAAGACATTGAGGGACACATATGTCAGGCAGAGCAGAAAAGAGAAAGAGAGAAGGAAGAGCGGAGCAGAAGGAGGGAAAGTGCAGAAATGGAAGTACCTCTCTGTCCTGTCCTTCCTCGAACCCTTCATCGCCCCCCGCAAAACATCGAGCAACATGGGGGTCGAGGAGGAGCAGGCGGAGGGGTATGACCACCCAGAGGAGCCAGAAGAAGAAGCAGCAGGGCGGTTAGAGGCAGAAGGTTGGTGATTTTGAGAAGAAAACCCAGACATAGTGGCACACAAACACACACAAAAACGTGCTCAGAAACATGAAAATAATTATTGTAAAGCTGAAACCTACATCATTTTGCTACTACAAAGTTTTGCTATTTATTATTAGTGCTAGCAGTAGAAGTATTTGTGATCTTGGTATAAAGCATAATAAACAGGAGGGTCAATAATATTCCTTTCTGTCTTGACAGATCCAGCTAACATGGAGGCAGGTGACATGGCTGAACCAGAGTCCCCTGGCCCTTCCTTTTCTGCTTCTGACCAGCCTGGCCCTTCCTCTGCTGCTGCTGCTTCTGCTTCTGACCAGCCTGGCCCTTCCTCTGCTGCTGCTTCTTTTTCTGACCAGCCTGGCCCTTCCTCTGCTCCAGCACCTGCAGGTGTGTAGTGCTGTTTGGAAAGGTTGGGAATGTAGGTTTTATTCAAAGATGTCAATCTGTTTCTTTGGGTTCCCAGACACTTGGCGAATTACTTTTTGTACTTTCTGAAATGTCTGTGTATACCCTGGAATTCACACTCAGCCTTTCATACAGACTTAAACTGTTGCTTATAATTTTATCTAATTTGTATATTTGTTCAACATAATTGTAAGCATTTTTAACACATTTTTCTACTGTGTTTTTTCACAGGCCCTCCAAGAAAACGAAGGCGGAGGCAGCAGGACTTGTCAGTGCCAACAGAGTTCCAGCAAAAGCTGCTTGATGCGCTCAAGGCCCGGCCTGAACCAGCTCCTGCTCCTCCTGCAGATGATGAAATGCACTTCCTTCTCTCTCTTCATCCTCTCCTGAAAAGGGTGTCACCTCTAGAAAGAGACATCCTAAAATTTGACATTCATAGACTGATTTTTGAAAGAATTAATGTAACACTCAATTTGACCCATTTGGACACTACTCAGTAGTTTTACTGATCGGGCTGACACCTTTTTCAGGGGAGGAAGGAGACTCCTTTCTGTGTCCCTCCTGTCTTCCACTGCACTTCCTCCAAATAAGGTCCTTTCTCTTCCTGTTCTTTATTTTATTGTTTTATTATATGTATATATGTTGTATGTATTTTTTTTATATTAAATATTTTTATATGTAACATTTTGGTCAGCTACTTTCCTTAATTTAATTCTACTGTCCTATGTAATGCCATTTGGGTGAAAATATTGTTTTTAATAACAGCTAATAATTACCTTAATGAAATATACCTTTTTATTGACTATATAAAATATCACAGAAGTACAAAAGCAAGAACTATTTGAGTTTATTTGATTGATTTCAACATATCCATAGACGAGTTTGTGGGAGAAAGCAGAGCAGTCTGTCAGTCATTACCTGGAAATGAGAGGTACAGGTGAACAGGTCAAAAGTATATAGGTACAGAACAAACAATAATCCATAAATGAAAGGGATTTGTGAATGTATATATGAATGTATAGAGAAAAACAAATTACTAAAATATAATATAGTAAATATAGATGTGTAAATTTTCAGAAAGTTTTGCTCTTAATTTTTTTACTGGGTGGCTCTTAAAAGAGCCGTTTTGGGTCAGTCCTGTATGGACATGACTATTCTGCCGGCTGCCATGGCACTGCCCCCTCCTCACTGAGGTGGGCCATGAAAACTTCTCTGGTCTCCACTGCCTCTCTGGTTGCGTTGTTGGCTCCGATTCGCCCCACAGCTGGAAGTGGTCTTTCTCCATGAGCAGCGGCAGCTCCCCTCACCACTTCGGGGTTGACTTCCAGTCTGCGGTGAAACATTCTCCACTGGGCAGACCAGATCCCGAATGCATCTTCCACCACCAGCCGGGCCCGGGAGAGCCGGTAGTTGAAGACGCGCTGCTGATCCGACAAGATCCGCCATGTTGTAAACAACTAGCAACAGACAAATCCACGCCCGCACACTGACGTAATGACGTGACGCGCTGATGCCCCGACGCGCCGACGCAGACCACAAGTGTGCAAGCAGCTGGGTTTTAATTTTAAAGCGTCGACCTTCGTCCGTTTGAGCGATTTGACGCCTGGACGCGCTGACCGGTGTGAACGCGGCTTAAGAGGATTCTATGTTGGAATCAGGCTTACGCCTGATTCACACCGGGTGCAGAACGGATGCGACCAATTAACACCGACTGCGGTTTGTGTGTGGAACATCTCCTGAGGATGGCTCCAGTGAGAGCACCAAATCTCGGCTGTTCACGCGATAACAGCTACCGTAATTTTCGGACTATTAAGCGCACCTGCATATAAGGCGCACCAGTTAAATTTAAAAATAAAATAAATGTTGTACATATATAAAGTGCACTTGAATATAAGCCACAGGTTTTCATGTTTTAACATGAGATATTTACACAGAAAAACAGTACACAGAAGATTTTTTTTATTACCTCTGCCAGGATGTAATGTTTTCGTGTTTTTCTGTCTGTTAGCAATATAACTCAAAAAGTTCTTGATGGATTTCGATGACATTTTCAGGAAATGTCCTCAATTGGTCTAGGAACAACTGATTCAAGTGTGAGGTTGGTATGACATGAAGCGCGTCTCCACCCACACCGACCAGCGGTGCCAACCTCCACTCATCTCCCGTCTCAGAGAGCTCATAAGCCGCTCCCCTCGCGTAGCAGCCCCGAATCTCCAGTGGAAGAGCGCAGCCATGAGTCTCATTAACAGAGATTTTATTGGAAAAGTACAGAAAGTTAGAATTAGATCACTACATGGGGATGGGGGGATGAGTGGCGGAGGTCTGCTTTTCTAGTTTTAATTTAACACATGCTTTTTTTTCAAACTCTGCTTGAAAATCGGCAGTACGGCACCAACATAACTAGACAGTAACACGCCTGGTTAGAAAATAAGACATACTTTAGCCTACCAAAAGTCATTGGTCGCTATCTTCATCTTCCTCATTAAAGCCACTGAAGTCGTCTTCTTCAGTGTCTTTATGTCTTCTGAAAGCTTTTGTCATCTTTTTACACTCAGTTCTTTCCGTTGCCTCCTCCAACTTCTCACCATCGATTCATTGATGCCAACCTAACATGCAGTAGCTCTACTTCCTTCGTTGACGACCAGCTCTATGCCTTTAACTTAAAAGTTGTATTTCTTCGTGTGTTTTCCATGATGAGGGTGTATGCATGAAAACTAGCGGCAGTGTCTTCTTCAGTGCATAATCTTTCCCCACATGTCTGTCTCACTTGTACTCTTACTGCCATAGTGCCCCCCGGAGGCCGTTAGCCAAAAAAGAAAATCTATAAATTTGCCGCATTGTTGTATAGGATGGAGGGTCCAAAGGGTGTAAAAAAATATGCGGCTTATAGTCCGAAAATTACGGTACATATACAGAGAGTGTACCATAGCAATGAATGTTTCACAATAGTTTGAAAAACATTGACAATAACGATTAGGAATTTGACAAAACAGATATAGTTGTTTGAATATAAGCTTGTAAAAATAACATAAACTATCATCAACTGCATGGAAGCGCTTCCGTAGAACCGATATGTCTGTCATATATGCCCCAGGGCAGCTGTGGCTACAATCGTAGCTTGCTTTCACCAGTGTGTGAATGTGACAGTGAATGAATAATGAAATTCTGAAGCGCTTTGAGGGTATCGAAAAAGGCTGTATAAATACAATCCATTATTATTATTATTATTATTAGTCTAAAAAGCCGGGGGGAAAACAGGCAGCGCCGGTTTAATTTTGAAATATACCGGATTAACTTGGCTGGGTCATATCTCACTTCTTGCCTGGCTCATGTCTTTCCTTTAACTTAATTTAAAAAACGCATCTGGAAAAAATAGACTTGATCCGGAAAGTTAACGGAGCGCTGAATACACCCCGCCCTGCACTGCATCTGGTGTGAATGCTCTGATTGTACTCCATGTTTTTTCGTCTATGAGGCAGCCGTACAGACACCGGGCCGCATCCATTCTGCGCCCGGTATGAATCAGGTGCTAACGTTGAAGGAACCACAGAGACTACAGGAGATGAAACGCTTAGCAACAAGACCATAGAGGGCTAGAAGGCACCCCATTAGTTCACACTCAGGCAAAGACTGTCAGGCAGCTCCTTATATCTGCAGCTTGAATAATTACAATCTGTTCAAATCCTCATATCAAGCTTTATTTATAAAGCGCTTTTCATAAACAAATTGCAGTTCAAAGTGCTTTACAGAATTAAAATGACCCCTGTTGTATTCTACTTTTTTGAGGCTATTTTTTATTATGCAGTACATATGTTTTAATTATATCTTTTTTAAGCTTTAGAAGTAATAGGCCTGTTTATATTATTCAGGGTAGTAAAACATGACTCTGTTACCAGTATTTTATAGGGTTTAAGGTTTTAAGTAAACAAACTCTTGAGTAAAGATATGAACTGAAAGCAGGGAGGATCAGTTATAACTCTAGTTCATGTTACAACCCGAGTTCATGGTACTCATGGTACGGTCAGGAGACCTGGAGAAAATAAATGACCTGTCAAGATGTAGAAGGAGGAGAGAGGAGTCATGTGATATGTTCTTTGTTCTTTTGGAAATAAAAATGGTACATCCTTGTAGAAAAGCGAGTCAGATCTTGTCTGGCTCCCATCTGCAGGTGCGTGCTTTCTGAAACAGATATCTGTTGTTGTGTGTGTTGTTTTTACTCTCTGTCTCTCAGTTCTGGGTCTTATTTTGAAACAGTTCCCGCTGGGGTTTTGGAGTTCGGCGCCCCCACCTCTCTGAGTAAAAAAAAAGCGAGTTCCAGAGCACATTATGAGAAGAAGCCGACACCCCACATAAACTACATTCCCATCCCTCCCCCACAGATTTAAAAGCATGATCATAGTTATACCCCCCTCCCCCCAACCCAACCCTCATGCAAGAACACACTTTAAAGTAACAGTAAAAAGGACAATGGACAGTAGAGATGAGCCAGGTAAGGAAGTACCATCAAGGGAGCCATCTGCACCGGCAGCAGCAAATCGACCGCAGCTGCCAAGGCACCAGCGCTCCCGAGGCAGAGGGCTCCCATAGAGGAAACACTGGACGGCACAGTTAAAGTATAAAATAAACAGGGAATAAGTGTGGTAAGTATTAAGTAGTAAAAATACTGATAAAATATTAGCAAGTAAAACATGCAGAGCAATTAAACGGACTATAATTGATAATGATCAGTTAAAATCACAGCTAAAAAGGTGAGTCATGAGCCTGATCTTAAAAACATGACCGTTCTCTACGGCCCTGAGGTTCTCCAGCAGCCGCAGCAGCAGCAGAGGAGCGCAGAGACCGCGAAGGTTCATATGATAAAAGCAGTTCTGAAAGATAAGAAGAAACAACCGTCTGTTCTCTTCAGATGGGTGTTTTCCCGACTGTCTACTGTCCTGTTGTTGTTAAGCTCCATCTGAAGAGAAATAACCCTGAATTCTTCATGTTTAATCATTTTAGACCAATTTGCAACCTGCATTTTCAGCAAAGTTTTGGAGAAATTTGTTCTTAATCAACTAAACTCTCATTTCAGCTGGATTGAATAAGAAAATTTCATCAGAATCTCATAATTTTCTAAATTATTGGTGTTCCAAAAGGCTCGATTTTAGGTACCATACTTTTTAATCGTTATTTGCTGTTTTTGGGTGGCATCACCAGGATTACAGAATCTCCTGTGAACATCAGACCCATTGATGAGCTTTTTAACTGTATTTTGGATATTCAGTTATGGATGACCGAGAATTTTCTTCTCCTCAATGGAACAAAACTGAAGTTTTACTTATTTGCAAAGTCGTTCAAAGAGAGAAACTGAGAACCCAGGTTCAGTGAATCTTTCAGAACATCATTGATTTAAGCAAAGGTCTTACAACGATGCATCTTATCATCTCCATTAGCAGCGAAAGCCAATTTCTCTCCCAGTTCAATCAGAGACTTTAGTTTAAGCTGCTCTAAGTATCAGAATAGATCACTATAGTGCTCAGCTTTATGCTCCTCCTAAAGGAACAATAGCTCCATTCACTACTTCAGAAAACAGCTGCAGGACAGATGGCGAGAACCAGGAAGCAAGCCTATATTACAAAGATTTTAAACGATCAGCGCTGGCAGACCTGCTGTTTTCCTACAGGCCCTCCAGAACCCTCAGGTCTTATGTTGCTACCCAGATATATAAGTAAAATATGCGGTGAGGCAACAGCAAAGGCAGTTTTAGACGGGGGCAAGTGCTGGTAGGGCCCCTGTGCCGAAGAAATAATAAATATCGTGATGTGATTTGCGCTGGTATGGAAAATGGAACTAATACGCCATAGCGTTGCACACGGAGTCTTCAGAGCGCTGCACGCTAACTGGACTGAGCTGTTTAGTTCACAGATTTCTAAAAATGAAGGGGAAGACAGAATAAATAAAGACCACGACCAGTTGATTCGAAAGAGACATTTTTAATTTTAGTTTAATGCAGTCCGTACATGGTTAGGCACTGACTTAGTTTTAGTTAGAAGAACTTGTAGCACTCTGGACATTAGCCATATTGATATAGGTCCACAGTTTTCACCTACTAGACATTGTCTATACCTTTCTCGCAGGGATTGGTTATAAAAAGAAAAAGGAACATCATTTATTTTATGCCGCTTTTATCATGGGACAGCTTAAAGAGAGAGAAGAAGAAGATCATGAGGGAGCAGAGGAGCAGGATGAATGAGAGAAAGAAAAGTTGGTCGGAGAGAAACTAAAGTGATCTGAAACAGAAGGAAGATTTAGGCTGTGAGGGAGAGAGTGAGGAGCAGAAAGAGGGACAACCAGTGGATCATCCATCATGTGCACCATGTGTAGCATCAGGTTTGTGATGCTGAACAAAGTCAGGGCAGTTTGCGGAGCCATTTCAGGAACCAACGGAGTACCTGTAGGGGGGTATGTACTCAGAATGGCTCAGCTGTGGTTACGTCACGCTGATTGGTTGTATTTCAGAGGGAAATTAGCAAAAGTCACCAAACAACTGGCTTTGTAAAACTAAAAAGAGTTACTGGCGAAGGAGTTTATAACAACAGCAAACAGAAACTCAGTATCAAGTCCTGCTTCTTATGTTGATCTCTTGTTATTTCTGCTGCTTTTGTGCACTGATCAGTGACGCTCCTTCTGCTGGAACAGTCATGATGCTGATGTCTTTAGCTGATTCCTCAAAGGGTCGATCGTGTATGGAGACACAGCGGCTGAGAAGAGCGGGCCAACAGATTACCCCGTCAGAAAAAGATCTGGTTAAATGACCCTGAAGTTCCAATAGTGGAGAGGTACCTATTAATGGGGGACAGAAGACGCAGCTTCCAACCAAGCTGGTATGAAAGTCATCCTTGGGTCTAATACTCTGTTATTATGGAGTTTGGCTATTGTCATGCATGGAGACATTTCAGTCCACCAAATAGTTCAGTCAGCATGTTTGACTCACTATCTGGCTTTAGGAATTGGAAGAACTGAGAGGGGAGGGCAGTTTCTCAGAAGCAATGATGGCATGGAGAGACCACCAGAGGGCTTTGAAAGCTAATACAACACTGGAAAATATCATCAACAAAGAACACACTAAACACAGTAAACGCCTGCTTAGTAAATGACCTGCTGCATGTTTTTGTGCCCACTGTGAGGTTTTGGCACGTTTTAACAAGCACAAACTCTTGATAAATCAGGGCCTTTATGTTTTCACCTCCAGCTCATATGTCCACCTCAAATGGCTGGCTGTACAAAACGAGTATAGCAGCACACGACAGTGACAAAAATTTTATTTCACACGATGGGCTTGTCAATTTATAGCTCTGTGTAACATGATGGATAGATTACCGGCCCTGAAACGTGTTCTGGAAGAGACTGTACAAGAGCACAGGGGAGAAAAGTCTTCAAAGGCTCGTGATGCTCTGGCCCAGATTGACCTAGAATTTGTTGTGTCACGCTCCATAAGTTGTTTGGGCAAGCAAAGGGTCTTTCTTATATGCTGCAGTCATCAGTTGTGGAAGATTTGGTTCAGACATTGACAGATTTCTGGCAGGAGTCCTTTTTTACTGTGACAAAACGTCAAAGGAAGACCAGCTGCCGACTCCATGAGTACCACATACTAAGCTCTGTTGGTCAGAGGGAGCTAGACTGTGATAAAGAAACATATTGGTCTTCTTTTCTTTCTCCTGTCATTGGCTGCATGGTTGGTTAATTGAGCATACATTTTTCAATGACCAACTGTGAGCTGATGAGCTGTATCCGATCTCTTAACCCAAAGGAGTAATGCATTTTTGAAAGACACCACTTTGATTGAATTTGGTCGTCGTTTTGATGCCAATATTGAGGATCTTGCACATTAAATTCTTCAAGATACTTTTGGAGAGAAAACAAAAGAGTGGTGTAATTGAAAAGCATTCTGATGGAGTGGAGTTGATACGATTCATTGTGGCATACAAGGAGGTGTTCAACAAGCTCTTTAGACTGTGTGCAAAATCACAGTTGTGCTCCTAGTGAGTTTTTCCACACTAAGACAATAAAAACCTACCTCCAGTGCACCATTACAGCAATGTAGGGGTGCTAAGCATTGAATGCAGAAGGGCCAAGGCTCTGGGCTTAGAAGCATTTGCTGACCGTTTTGCAAGAAAACACAAGCACAGAACAATGTTATTATGCTGTATGTTACAGACTACTGTGATGCCAGTGCCAGAGGATGAGTGTTTACTAAATAGAACACATGACAGCACATCGATGTTTCAAACTGTAACAGTCTGCATAACATTATAACGACATACATACACAATAAAGTTCCTGACATCCAAAAGAAATAAATGTTACTTATATATTCTCTCAAACTTTAGTTTATAGACTACAACTATATCAAATTAGTGTTTTGTTAGATGCTCAATTCAATTCAGTTTATTTATATAGCGCTGATTCACAACAGATGTCATCTCAAGACACTTTACAAAAAAAGTCATTTCAATACAATCATGCAAACATTCCAATCGGTTTAACATTTTTCTATTTAAGGAATCCCAGCAGACTCCATTGAGTCACTGGTTTGAGGTTGTGCCCAGTGGCAGACTGGCCATCGGGACCATCGGGACATTTCCTGGTGGCCTGGCGGCCGAAGTGGCCCGCTCGGAGATTGTCGACATCACGTCGGGTTGTGCTTGGTTTTTAAATAAACAATCCTTCGTGCGGCTCATTAGAATATACTTGCTTTATTTTATTATGGCTGCCTTGCGTTTGTTTCAAGTTTTGTTTGTGCACGTCCTCTGAAATTATCTCAGCGCGTCCCCACGCTGCAATATGCAAGTAGCCAGTAGGAGGAGTATAGAGCGCTTTTTAATTGATGATGTTTTTCATCGTCGATTTGTCTCATTGGCAAAACGAGTGACACATACTTGCCCTTGTTACTACAGATAGCATAACTACAGAGATAACTCAGGATGACCTAAGCCACTCTAACTATAAGCTTTATCAAAAAGGAAAGTTTTCGCTCAGGTGTTATGGTTGTTTGGCTGA
This sequence comes from Valencia hispanica, assembly GCA_963556495.2. Taxonomy (NCBI): domain Eukaryota; kingdom Metazoa; phylum Chordata; class Actinopteri; order Cyprinodontiformes; family Valenciidae; genus Valencia; species Valencia hispanica. Next base: position 2,917,092 of record OY747720.1, read on the forward strand.
GTAAACTTTATAGAATGTGACTCTGTCCTGATAATTTTAGTTACTTAAAATCTCCGCTATGATGAAAAGATTAAGACCACAGTATATCTTACAGCCTATTATAGCACAGAAAATGGCCTTTAAGGTCCCTTTCATATCAGGTCTAGTTGTGAGTTTGTTCCAGCTTTCAGAACTTGTGCTCCTGTTGTGCTTCTTCTCAGGTTCTCTTTGCTGTAACTAAACCTCTGCAACATGTTCTGAACCTTGGAGCAAAAAACTCCTCTTTTTTATTTGCATGTCCAAATAAAAGCACATGTTATATTAAACAATTAAATATTATCATTTTCTGTTTCATTCTTTTTTATGTGACCCCGGTCTGGAACCACCCCTGGGAAATAGCCTTCCTGCACACCTGAGGACAGCAGAGACTTTAGAGCAGACACATCTGTTCAGCCGCTGTCAAACAATTAAAACTTTTAATTGAATTAATCACAGGGTACCTATGAATTAATCCCAATTAATTAAAATTCCTAAATATGACTGAAAAAGGAAAATTTTTGGTGTAAATGGAGGACAAAATCGGAAGCTGTTGCTCTTTTTTTCAGGAAATATATGAGAGATCCATGGAAGTTCTGTGTTGAACTCCACTATCACATTTACACATTGCCCTTTTAACCTGTTTATCTTTTAGCCAGTTGCTAAAGGCAAACTAATTACTGAATGTGAAGCTGACCGATATTGTTGGACAGCCTTGAGCATCCTCTTCATGGGACCAGCCTAGAACAACAGATTGTCTTCAGTAAGAGGCTTCTTCAGTATCGCTGCAACACAGACTGCTACAGGAGATCCTTCCTGCCCACAGCCATCAGGATCTACATCAACTCCTTGAAGAATTGAATAGTGTGCCACAACATTACTTATTTTCCTCTGGGATCAATAAAGTTTGTTTGGTATACATTTTTCTGAACAATAGAGGAATTATTTGTTTATCAACAATGTTATTATTTGCAGTTATCTTTCAGCTACAGTGTTGTTTAGCTGTGTTTGCTTGTTTGTTAGCTGAGGCTTACCTGATGTGAAGTGATCACTGCAGTTTGTTTCATTTTTAATCATCTGCTCGTTCCAATCGCTTCTTTTGATCGCTTGCAACCATTCATCCCTTCCAAGCTCGGGTCGTCTACCAGAGGCCTGGGAGCTTGAGGGTCCTGCGCAGTATCTTTGCTGTTCCAAGTACTGCACTTTTCTGGACTGAGATGTCTGAGGTTCTTCCAGGGATCTGCTAAAGCCATTCCTCCAGTTTGGGGGTCACTGCCCCGAGTGCTCCGATTGCACCTTCACCTTCCGAGCCTTCTCTAGCTCCTCTCTGAGCCCTTAGTATTTCTCAAGTTTCTCATGTTCCTTCTTCTTGATGTTACCATCACTTGGTATTGCCACATCCACCACAAAGGCTTTCCTCTGCTCTTTATCAACCACCACTATGTCTTGTTGGTTCGCCATTACCATCCTGTCTGTTTGAATCTGGAAGTCCCACAGGATCTTTGTATATATATACTGCTGAGGTCACCGTACAATTTTTTTTTGTCAGTGATTGTGACTGACGGGGTCCAAAACTCATAATCAATGTTTAAAATGATAACGACATATTTAGTGGTGTTTTGTTTTCCTTTAAATTTCAGTAATGTTCAATCTGAATAAACTAAACAAAGAATCCACATCATGCCATCACACATCGAGCAGATTAATAGTCTACATATATTAATTAAACATTTCACCTGCTGTGGCCTCATCGCTCCCACTTGTGCATAATGGAGGCTAAATCCGCGCTCTGCTGCCACACTGGAGACTGGAATTAAGCGCCACTTCAGCCAAAGTTTTGAAATCAGGGAACATTTCTCCAAATAAAGTGATCAGACTTCGCCAAGACTTTCTGAACAACGGCTTTTCTGATCGCTTCAGTGGGAGGAAATCGCTTCAGTGGGAGGAAATCTCTCAGCGTGCGCTCCTTCTGCATCAGTAGTTAAGATGCGGCTTCTGTCATTGCCAGTCTCCGTCCGCCACAGTCACAGACAGGCTCCAAAGCCTCTGTAACTCTTTAACGCGCTGTCCTCCCCCGGTTAGCGAGACGCACTGGGTCGATATCCAGGTCTGAGATGATGCTCAGATGCTCTATTGAGGATCTCTTTTTGATTGATTCAGTTAACTGAACTCTGAGCGTAAAGTTGAAAATGTCTGACCGTCTGCACTAAATGGTCAGAGGTGTGAGTAGCAAGTTGTGAAAATCATGGACCGCCTTCAGATTTTTCCATCATTTAAAAAAATTGTCAAATACTGAAATTATTTGGTTAAAGGACCCCTGATATACAGTAATAAGTTACCTTCATGACAGACTAATTTAAAGAGCAACTCACCCCCCTACCAGAGTCTTACTCCGCCCAAATTTCCTGTTTTAAATATGCGCCAAAAGGAGGTGTTGCCTCACGGACCAAGACCATGTTCTTGGTCTGTGGGGGGGGCGTGGTCTGGGCTGTGATTGAAATGCTGACAGCATCGCTGCTGCAGGGCAAAGAACAGACCGCGAGTAAGATGGAGAGCAACGTGATCTTTCTGAGGTGGAGGATATCGTTCCACCTTCTTCACCAGAAGAAGAAGAGGAAAGGGAGGGTGGTTCTGTGGAGGATGCATGGGTGGAGACTTGTCTTGTTTTATACCCCACAGCAGCAGGATGGCTGACAGAGAGAAGAGAAAATGCCTGATTCAAATTTAAGTGCAGTGTAGAGTTTGTCTGAAAAGGGTGCCACACTGATGGTTTTAAGCAGAAAATTTATATTTTCACTAAGATGCACTAGAAAACCAAAATAATTACCAGAAATGCAGACAGCATTATTAGAAACTCATTTATAAAGTTTATCATCAAATAAAAGTTGATCTGGTGGAGAGTTACTCTTTAATGACATGTACCTGTTACACAATTCTCCTTCTAAACTTAGTCAGTTTTTATCCTTTGCACACAAATAAATATATCAAAACAAGACAGTTTAACTGAGCTTTATTGTTAACTTCTGGATATTCATGAACCAAATAAATACAAAATCAGTAACAAGTATAAAGATGCAGTTTATTGACTTGTATCTTGTTATATATCATTGACATATTAAAAGGAGGATTTTTGAACAGCTTGAAAGACTCACTTTAGAAAGACGTGACTAATGAGAAGCGGAGCCTGCTTATATCCTCTGACATCATTCTGTTGGCGAGTCGCCATCCTGCCCTAATTCATCAGAAAAACAGTATTTACAGAAGGAAAGGGATGAAAGTTATTACAACAGGATCATGTTACATTCTTCATTCAGCCTTCAATGAGGGTGATCAATTTAAAACCACAACAATAAATCCTAACTAAACAGTAACCGCACTCTGATATGCAAGAACGCCAGTTTCTATGCAGCAAAGTTAATGTCAACCAAGTTGCTACTTAAAAGTTATTACCCCAACGTTTCCTTGGAAAAAGGAAGTTGCTTCAGTGGCCATAGTGATAGCACCTTGAGAGTGAATCAGGTGATTGTGAAAAGAAAACAGTCTGCAGAACAACCGATGCACTCTTATGTACATGGCTGCTCACTTCTTCTACGGATAACAGAAAAAAATTGTTTTCCAGTCAGAAGTGCAGCCATATCCCACAGAGCATTTCTATTATACTGGTTGGATGGCTCTTACATTTCAAGTTAGTCATGTCATAATAAACATGAATCCAAATACACACAACAGTCAAGCAAACACAGACACATGACCCAACCATTAAAAGCTCTATTAGGGGCTTTCAAACACTGTTACAGTCACATAAAACCTGCTTCATCTCTTTGACTAATTGCTTCCATTATCTTCATTTCAGTCCATCCCTTTGATAATTATAAAACATGTGTGGTAATGGTGTTTAATTATGTAGCAACGTTTTTCTATGTTTGCCTAAAACCATTTTTAATCAAAGAGCTCTGACGTCGGCATGATTTCTGCGATTGGAGTCACATCCTGCCAGGCGCTACGAGATGTAAACAGGATGTCCAATCACAGAGCTGCTCTGGATGCGAATGAATCACATCTTACATTCCAGCTCATCTCCTACTTATGATACAATAGATACATGCATACTATTCATAGTTTGGCTTTCATTTCATATCACATGCAACAAACCTGCATCTTAATGCTGCAATTTTATGCATCAAATACAGAGAAAATGAAATACATAGAACAAATGTCATCTAAGGAGTTATTAGGAACTCTGAACAGCTCAGCCACACATCCAGGTGGGTGAGGGGGTTACTATTATGTAACTTTTATGCATAATATTTTACATGAATGAATTTAGGAAAGGATAAGATGAGCTTCAATGACTTACAACACATTTTAGTATTTGTTTACATAACTAAAATGATTTAATGTGATTTATATGAATATTGTTTTTATTAGTTTTGTGTCCCTTACTGTGACAATTGTTCATTGTCTGTAACTGACTCCTTGCCTCTTCAATAAATTCAACACATTTTCTCATGTACATATTAAAAGAATAATCCAGGAACCAGATTTTATTTCTCTAGTTTCCCATCCGTCTGACTTTCATTCTGTCTTATTATGGAAAAACCAAATATGAGCACATTTTATTCATAAATGCTGCTCCTTCCATTTGAAAGTATTTCTCCTTTTTTTCTTGTTAGCTGTTTTATCTTGATCTATTTTTCTTTGCATGCTGTTTTCTGGTTTATCAGCTCTATTCTGCTCCTCCTGATGATGAGGCTGGGGTGTGTGCTTGCTCACTCAGCTGCAGTCTGTCAGGTATTACCTCTGTTTTATGGAAAATCGATCCAGAAGCGTAATTTCTGCATTTTCAGATGAGTTTTGATTACTGCTCAGAAAAGACTCTCAGACAGGAGCTATTTTAATACTTTGGTTGTAATGTTTGATAAAAAAGAGCAACAAAAATGCAGATAAACACACTACATGTTTAAGGTCATATATTAAATACATACATGAACTAAAAGGTTAATGGGTTGCATGCACATCATGTCAAAGGCAATTGGGATCTAATGCGTCTTGATAGTTTTGTACTTGAAGATGTGAGACTGATGGTGTACCTCTGTTTGTGGTCCCACTGCCTAAAGAGTTCCTTAACTTTCTTCTGAAAGTTTTTCCCGACTATGACGTAGAGAATGGGGTTGAGAACGCTGTTGAAGAAGGCTAAGTAGTTGAAGATCTGCTCACAGGAGTGTATGATTTTCTGAGACATACAGCTTGTCGGATGTCCTGCTGTATAGACCAGCTGTGGTATCTTGACCAGATGGAACGGGATCCAACAGATAAGGAATGCCAGCAGGACGGTCAGGATTAAAGTGGTGGCCTTATGATCCTTTTTCTTTGCATTTACTTCTTCCTTCAACCTCGCTCCCAGTGCTTTGAGGATCTTGAAAGTGCAGAAAACGATAACAAAAATGGGAATAAAAAATCCTAATACCAAATACATCGCCTCAGTTGTGAGATATATAGTTTGATCAGGTTCACCACATCTGGTAACATTTTTGTGATGAACCAAACTACCGTTGATCAGCCTTGGAATACTAAGAAGGAAGCCCAGAATCCAAACCAGAAGGCAACAAATTTGAGCACATTTTGGCCGACGCATTTTACCATTGTACAGCGGGTAGACCAGAGCCAAATACCGATCAAGGCTGACCAAAACCAGGAAGTTGATGCTGCAGTAGATATTCATCGAGATGCTCACTTTAACCATTTTGCACAAGGCAAGACCAAAAGGCCACTCAAACTTATTCCAAGCATAGACAGCCGCAAAGGGCAGAAAGGAGACCAGAAGCAAGTCAGCAGCAGCCAAGTTGCTCAGGTAGATCTCAGATACGGAGCAGGGTTTCTTGTGGAGGATGAAAACCATCAGCACAAAGATGTTCATTACAATTCCCAGCACAGAGATGGACATGACGTACACTGGGACAAAAGTGTAGGTCCAGCTGTTGAGTCCGAGTGAGCAATTACTGGTGTCTGTTTGGTTTCCATCTTCAGCCAATGATGTCAAATTAGCAGGGATGCTGCAGAAAACAGGGAGAGAAAATATGAGTTTGAAGATGATGTAGACTAAGTACTTACAGAAGACAGATAAATAAAACATTACAGTGGGGCAAAAAAATATTTAGCAGCCACCAATTGTGCAAGTTTTACCACCTAAAAAGATGAGAAAGGTCTGTAATTTTCATCATAGGTACACTTCAACTTTGAGTGATAGAGTATGAAAGGAAAATCCAGATAACCACATTGTATGATTTTTAAATAATGAATAAATAATTTATTTGTATAATGGTGCAGAAAACAAGTATTTAGCACCAACAAACAAGCCCTCACAGACCTGTTACTTCATTAATGAGCTCTTCTATCCTCCACTCGTTACCTGTATTAATGGTGCCTGTTTGAACTCATTATCTGTATAAAGACACCTGTCCACACCTTCAAACAGTCAGGCTCCAACCTCCACCATGGCCAAGACCAGAGAGCTGTCCAAGGACACCAGAACAAGACTGGGATGAGCCAATCTACGATAGGCAAACAGCTTGGTGAGAAGAGATCAACTGTTGGAGCATTGATTAGAAAATGGAATAGATACAAGATCACTGACAATCTTCCTCAACCTGGGACTCCATGAAAGATCTCACCTGGTGTGGAACACATGATCTAGAGAACGGTGAGGAAACAGCCCAGAACTCCGTGGGGCATGGGGACTGGTTAATCAAGGTCAAGATCAAGGTCAATTTTATTTATATAGCACATTTACAGCAGCATAAGCCGCCCCAAAGTGCTGAACAAGGCACAAAAAAACACAATCAGTAAAACAATCAGGAGTAAAAACATAAAACAAGAAACGTACAAAACGATAAATCACAATAAATAAAACTATTACATACTGTTTAAAATGCTTGAGTCAACCTGCATTAAAGGCCAGATCAAAAAGATGCGTCTTAAGAAGGGTTTTAAAATGCTCTAAATTATGTGTAGTCCTAACGGGAAGAGGTAGATTATTCCACAACTTGGGACCAGCCACAGAGAAAGCTCTGTCACCTCGAGTCTTTAGGCGGGTTTTTGGGACTGTTACTAGGGCCTGAGAGCTGGACCTTATGGTTCTGACAGGGGCATAAGCAGTCAGCAGCTCTGAAATATAAAATGGGGCCAGGCCATGAAGGGATTTGAAAACAAAAAGTACAATTTTAAAATGTATCCTATAAAAAACAGGAAGCCAATGAAGAGAGGCCAGAACCGGGGTTATGTACTCCCGCTTGCTGGTGCCAGTCAACAAGCGAGCCGCTGCATTTTGGACCAGCTGAAACGGGTGTAGGGAAGACTGGTTCAAGCCAAAGTAAAGGGAGTAGTCCAATCGGCAGGAAATGAACAGATGAATGACATGTTCAAGGACATTAGCGGGAAGGTATGGCTTATCTTTAGCTAACTGTCTTAAATAATAAAAACCTGATTGGACCACTGCACTCACCTCTCTATGAAGATGAAAATAACCATCGAAAAGCACTCCAAGGTTTTTTAAACAAGGTTTTAAAAAACAAGAATAAGGACCAAGAGGACTAACAACACCGTTTAAGAGATCAGGATTACCGAAGAGCTGAATCTCGGTTTTTAGGTCGTTTACTTTAAGAAAGTTAATGGACATCCATTTTGTAATGCTTTTTAAGCAATCAAATAAGGAACAAATGGAATTTGCATCTCTGAGTGGCAAATAAATCTGAAGGTCATCAGCAAAACAGTGGAAAGTAATGTTATGATTCTCAAAAATAGAACACAAGGGAAGCAAGTACAAAGAAAAAAGTGCTGGACCCAAAATGGAGCCCTGAGGCCAAAATGGAGCCCTGAGGCACACCACATGTCTGTCTGTCTGGAAATCTGCCCAACCTCACGCCAATGACTGACGCAATCTGCTGGGATTCCTTAAATAGGAAACTTTTTAACTGATTGGAATGTTTGTATAATTGTATTGAAATGACTTCTTGTTAAGTGCCTTGAGATGACATCTGTTGTGAATTGGCGCTATATAAATAAACTGAATTGAATTGAATTGAATGTCAGAGGTGCTGTTTTAGAGATGAAAGCCCAAATTAACAGAAAATGACCTCTTTTGTGGGTAGGATTTAAACCACTGAAGGACAGTACCTCGGAGACCAACACATAGCTCCAGGCGAGACAACAAAATGTCGTGGTCGACAGTGTCAAAGGCAGACAACAGATCCAGTGGAACCAGAGTGGCTGGACGGCCAGAATCAGCTATTAAAATAAGGTCATTAAAAACTCCTAAAAGACCACTTTCAATGCTATGACGGGGTTTAAAACCAGATTGAAAATTTTCTGACCTGAAAAGAGCTGGGACCACAGTAACAAAGGTTACTATTAGTAACACGCTACGTCGTCATGGATTAAAATCCTGCAGCGCTCCAAAGGTCCCCCTGCTTAAGCCATCACATGTCCAGGTCCGTCTAATGTTTGCCAGAGACCATCTAGGTGATCCAGAGGAGGATTGGGAGAATGTCATGTGGTCAGATGAGACCAAAATAGAAATCATTGGTATAAACGCCACTTGCCTTGTTTGGAGGGGGAAAATTGCTTAGTTACATCCCAAGAACACCACTCTGAAGCACGGCGGTGGACATATTATGCTGTGGGGCTGCTTTTCTGTAAAGAGCACAGGACTCCTGATCCGTATTAAAGAAATAATGAATGGGGCCATATATGGTGATATTTTGGACAAAAACCTCCTTCCATCAGTGAGAGCATTGAAGATGAAACGTGGCTGCATCTTCCAAGGCAAGGCAAGGCAAGGCAATTTTATTTGTATAGCACACTTTCAACAGCAGGGTAATTCAAGGTGCTTTACATGATTTGGTGATTTAAAAAAAACACATGGAATATAACATTGGAAATTAAAAGTAAAAGAAACACATTACACATGATACACAAATCAAAAAAGCAAGAGAGCATGAACACATTTCATACATATGACATCAAGCATTTACTCAAAAGCAATTCTAAACAGATGGTTTTTAGTCTCGATTTAAAGCAGTTCAGAGTTTCAGCAGCTCTACACTCGTCAGGAAGTCTGTTCCAGATAAGGGGAGCATAGAAACTGAAAGCTGCTTCTCCATGTTTAGTTCTGAGTCTAGGGATGTTTAGTAGGCTAGAGTTGGAGGACCTGAGTGGTCTTGGTGGTTGGTACCGTGACAACAGGTCTTCAACATATTTTGGTGCTAAGCCATGTAATGATTTATAAACTAGTAGGAGTATTTTGAAGTCTATTCTCTGAGCTACAGGGAGCCAGTGTAAGGACTTTAGAACTGGGGTGATGTGCTCTACTTTCCTGGTTCTAGTGAGGACGCGAGCGGCAGCGTTCTGGATCAGCTGCAGCTGTCTGATTGACTTTTTAGGCAGACCTGTGAAGATGCTGTTGCAGTAATCAATCCGACTAAAGATAAACGCAAGAATGAGTTTTTCTAGGTCCTGTTGCAACATCAGTCGTTTAATCCTAGAAATGTTCTTCAGGTGATAGAAGGCTGACCTTGTTATTGCCTTTATGTGACCCTGGAGGTTCAGGTCTGAGTCCATTACTACACCTAGGTTCGAGCCTGATCAGTAGTTTCTAGCTGTATTAACTGAAGCTGTGTGCTGACTCTTGATCGTTCCTCCTTGGGTCCAAAAATAATCACTTCATCTTTGTTTCTATTCAGCTGCAGAAAGTTATGGCACATCCATCCATTTATTTGGTCAATGCATTGATTTAGGGTTTGAATGGGTTCAGAGTCACCTGGTGACATTGTAATGTAGAGCTGAGTGCCATCCGCGTAGTTATGGTAGCTAATGTTATTGGTTGCTATAATCTTGCCTAGTGGGAGCATGTAGATATTAAATAAGAGCGGCCCCAGGATGGAGCCCTGGGGCACCCCACATGTGATTTTTGTTCGTTCTGATGAGAAGTTTCCTATTGAAACATAGAAGTCCCTGTTCTTTAGGTAAGACTCGAACCAGCCAAGTAGTGTACCAGAGAGTCCGACCCAGCTCTCCAGTCGTTCCAATAAAATATCATGATCAACAGTGTCAAATGCTGCACTGAGGTCCAACAGAACCAGCACTGTGGTTCTTCCACAGTCTGTATTTATGCGGATGTCATTGAATACTTTGACGAGGACAGTCTCGGTGCTGTGGTGAGCACAGAAACCTGACTGAAAAACATCAGAACGGTTTGTCATTGTTAGGAAGCTATTTAACTGCTGAAACAGCTTTTTCAATAATCTTATTGATGAATGGAAGATTAGAGATCGGCCTGTAGTTCTGCATTAACGTGTTGTCCAGATTTTTCTTCTTTAGCAGTGGTTTAATAACTGCTGTTTTTAAAGCCTGAGGGAAGACACCTGATAGCAGGGATGAGTTCACTATTTTAGTCAGATCAGACCCAATGACAGGAAGAACTTTCTTTAGAAACGCTGTGGGTAGGATATCAATACAACAGGAGGAGGAGCTTAATTGGATAATGATTTTTTCAAGGCTGTTCTGGTTTAATTCGTGGAATTCAGACATTTTCTCTACATTGTTGTTGATTGGGGATGGCACTGGTTGTGGGTTCGATATTGAGGTACAGATTGACCATCTAATTGTTAGAATCTTTTCAGTGAAAAAGCTGGCAAATTCATTGCAGGCCCTGGTAGAGTTTAGTTCAGGGGCTACTGTCACTAAAGGATTAGTTAGTCTTTCCACTGTTGCAAATAGGGTCTGTGCATTATTAATGTTTCTGTTGATGATTTCAGAAAAGAACGATTCCCTAGCATCTTTTATGGTTAGCTGATATCTATTCAGTCTCTCTTTGTAGATCTCACAGTGAACCTGGAGTCGAGTTTTCCGCCATTTTCTCTCGGCTCGTCGACACTCTCTCTTTTCACTACGCACCAGTGGATTACCTGTCCACGGAGACTTCTTTCTACCTGAGACTACTTTCACTTTAGTTGGAGCAATGGAATCCATGATGTCTGCGATTTTCGCAAGGAAATTATCTACCAACTTATTTACTGAGTTTGAGTTGAGAGATGAGGGGGATGCAGTGGAAGGGTAAAACCTTTTAAAGGTTTCTACTGAACTGTCCCCTAGAAAACGCTTTTTTTTATAGTGGTTTTACTGTGGCTGGATAATTTAGCAGAGATGGTACTTTCAAAGAAAATACAGAAATGGTCAGATAATGCAATATTAATTACCGAGATCTTGGAAATATTTAAACCTTTGCTGATAATTAAGTCCAGAGTGTGTCCTCTATTGTGTGTTGGTTGTTTGACATTCTGGATCAGTCCGAAGTTGTGGAGAGTATCATCTAATGTTTTTGCTTATCTATCTTGGGGGTTGTCGGTATGGATGTTAAAATCCCCCACAAGGATTAGTTGGTCTTAGTCGATACATATTACAGAAAGAAGGTCTTTGAAATCATTAAAGAAGTCAGAGTTAAGTTTTGGTGGTTTATATAAACTTAGAAATAAAGCTTTGTTAGGCTCCTTTATCTGGGTGGCTAGGTATTCAAAAGAATCAAACGTGGCCAGGGTTACCTTTTTAAAGTTCATTGAGTTGTGAAAAATGGTGGCTACACCTCCACCTCATCTGTGGTTTCTGCGCTCGCTTAACAAATTATAATTTGGAGGAGTAGATTCTATCAATGCAGTTGTTTCGTTATTTTCATCTAGCCAAGTTTCTGATAAAAAAGGGCATGTAAATTATGCTCAGTGATGAAGTCATTGATAAGAAAAGACTTCCCGGATAGAGATCTAATGTTTAATAAAGCTAACTTAAGTATTGTGATGATGGGCAGCTGAACCTTCTGACAGGTTATCAATTTGAGATTTTGTTTAATATGAGAGCGTGTGGTTAACGGTTTATGTTTCCTGCTGCTGATAATCACTGGTATGCTAAGTTCAGGGGGGGGGGGGGGGGATTCTGGGGGACAGTAGGGGTGGATTTATTGCCCGGTTCCCTCAAATATCAAATATCTGTAATAATCAATGGGGGGAAGCTCCCAGGCTTATTGACACTAGTCCCAGGGGTTTGGTGTAGTCTAAGTTTAGGTGTTAATTGTGTCCCAAATTTGATTTGCTCATTCAGTCTGTCTGTAAGGTTTCTAAATGGAGACTCATTTGATGTGGCTGAGTCACAGGAAGATGAAGACTTGATCTCTGATGGTTGTTTATCTATTCGGTCCTGTGGTGTCATCATGACTTGGTGTTTTTGTTCTCTGATATCCATGGGCGCCTCAAGGTCAGCTTTTGGGAGCAAGTGTTTTGCTTTCTGATTTTGATAAGAAAAATGTTTTGCTGCTAAGAGCCTTACTCCAGCCTTGTTAAGATAATGTAGGCCTGCTTTAAACAGATGATTAGCACTTCCAAATACTTTGAAATTATTAATTACCTTAAATAGGAAACTTTTTAACTGATTGGAATCTTTGTATAAACGTATTCAAAAGACTTATTAAGTGCCTTGATGACATCTGTTGTGAATTGGCGCTATATAAATAAACTGAATTGAATTGAATTGAATTAATAAATGTGAACGACTTCTCAGCTGATTGTTTCTTCAACCATTTATGGAGCATGCAGAGTCTGCTAAATCTTTCATCATTCCCTTCAGGGACTGGTCCGCTGATGAGGATGTTTACGTTAAGTCCATCAAGTCTCTGTAGGAGATCAGAAAAGTCTCTCTTCAGAATCTTTGATTGTCTCATCGCAATATCTGCTGATCCAGCGTGAATGACGAGTTTTTCCAAAGTTTGATGTTGGTCCAAGATGTTCTGGATTTTTTCTGATATTTCTCTCACTGTATTTTTGTAGCAGCTATAAACTCTGGAGTTCTTGCTACAAAAAGCCTCAATTCCATTAATTGATCCGTCTTGAATGATAACAATCTTTGCTGGGGGGACTCTTACTTTGTTATGTGTCCGTTTGATGCGGCTGGGTTTCTCCTGGTAGCTTTGACTGGTCCCGGGTGCTGCGTCATCTTTCGGGGAACTCAAGGCTGCGAATCTGTTTTTCAGCGGGATTCCAGGTGGAGAAATATCTCTTGTTTTTGGCTGAAACCTCTTATGTTTACCTTTAGCAGAAGCGGGAGGTCTGGGTTCAGAGCTTTCTCTGTGCTGGAGTTTCTTTTGTTTTTTCTTCCTCGGAGAACAGGCTGGGGTTGATGATTCTGTGCGTTTTAAAGCTGGCCAGTGTTCATTAGAGTGGGGAGTTCTGCCAGTAAGACGTTTGTTTGCTGATGGAGTTGTGTTGTCCTGTGTTTTCTCTGTGACATGGTTAGACTGATCTAACACCGGGCTGACAGGCTGTTCCCTGTGTGTATTCAAAGGTAAAGTTGTGTCGTTTGCATAATCAGCGTGGAGATCAAAATTAATTTCCAGACGACGTAGCTTTGTTTCAATGCCCTCAATTCTGTGGAGCAGTTTTTCAAAATCCTCAGCTGAGCAAAAAGCCATGTTGATAAGTCCATAAAAAAGTAATCCAAGAGGAGATCCGGTCCAATACAGTACCTCCAGGCGTTGGGTAGATAAAGTAACTAAGAAAAGGTTAAGAAAACAAGAAAAGCAAACAGAAAATAAAATAAAGTGAACGGATCTGGAGAGAGACAGAGAGTAGCTGCTCCTCCTTCAGCTGTCAGAATCAGGATGACAATGATCCCAAACACATCGCCTAGGCAACGAAGGAGTGGCTACGTAAAAAGCATTTCATGGTCCTGGAGTGGCCTAGCCAGTCTCCAGACCTCAATCCTATAGAGAATCTGTGGAGGGAGATGAAAGTCCCAAAATATCCCAGCTCTAGAGAAGATCTGCATGGAGGAATGGGCCAAAATACCAGCTACAGTGTGTGAAAACCTGGTGAAGGCCTACAGGAAACGTTTGACCTCTGTCACTGCCAACAGAGGTTACATTACAAAGTATTGAGATTAACTTTAGTTATTGACCAAATACTTATTTTCTGCACCATTATGCAAATAAATTCTTTAAAAATCCTACAAGGTGATTTCCTGGATTTCTTTTACATTCTGTCTCTCACAGTTGAAGTGTACCTATGATGACAATTACAGACCTCTCTCATCTTTTTAAGTGGGACAACTTGCACAATCGGTGGCTGCCAAATACTTTTTTGCCCCACTGTATACGGTGAAATAATTACAAAGTAGCCAACAGATTTCAAAATATTCCCAGCTGGCATAAAAGGATTATATTAATATTGGAGTGAGGGCCACCCCCTTCTTTTCTGATCCCCCTCAGCTGTCTCACTGATTTCATTTCATGTTAATTGTGTTTAATGTTCACCTATTATTGTTGTCTAAGATCTGTAGTAGTTTGCATTCTTTAGAATATATGGGTTTTTCTATTTTCTAAATAAAGTCCCCTTATCTTAAAGAGAAGTTGTCTGGGATTACTTGGAGTGGTGCATACAATTAATATCCACAGCGTAAGAACTTATTCCTTCATCTATTGTTTAATTATCTCAGCCTTATCAGGCTGGTAATCATAAACACAAACTGAGACAGAACAATTTGGCTATATTGTATTTCTGGAATCCACCAGGATGGTGCCCCTAAACTTGGTAATTTTTACATAAAAATATTCATCTGATTAATAATTGCTCTAAGCAATTATTCATAATTATTTATAGCCAAATCCTACCTATCTGCGGCACAACAACACTATCTAACCCCAAACATCTTAGGAGCTTATTAGTTAAACTCCTATGGTCAGAAAAACCAGAGACATATTTTAATGCCATAAGGTGAAACATTAACAACACAGAATCGGTTCTGCGGGCTTTCAGAAGAAATGGAGTAAAACATGCACACACACACACACACCCACACCCACACACACACTAAGAGATAAATAAGTTCACACAGAGTAGTTAAACACAGACCTGCTTTGGTTGATCATTTCTTTATTATAATCTTTTATGGTTCTTGAAAGTGAAGTTTGTTCGCCGTCTTACCTATATTATTGAAAGCTGAATGAATGTGAAATAATAAAGGGAAAAAAAGAATACGTTATGCATGCTTTGCCTCGGTTTTCTTCACTTAATACTATAAGACTTTTTTAACCCCTGAAATGTCTGTAGGTGGAACATTATCTGCTTTTTCCAACTATTGCTCTGTTTTTCTCCTATGCTTAGCAAAGAACCTGATCTATACTGTCATTTTTTAGATGCATTTGTGGAACACTCATCTCTTTTTGAAGTGGGGAGGGGGGTTTTATGGGTCATCAATCATCCAGTTTGACAGAAATTAGACATATTCTACATCTACATAATTTTTTTTATTCCTACACAATGATGCACTTCGTTTTTACTTTCTCTTAGAGTATAAAAATAAATTTCCAAACCTGTCATTAGTTCATTAATTAATATTCTCTTCTTCACTTTCAATTTAATCTGAAAGTTGCATTAAACGTGTTGAGACAAACCCAGTCTGCTGTCAAAAAGCTAACAGGTTGAGACAAATAAAAACCAGTTGCTGAGTGTTAGAAGTCTAAACAGTAATAAAGAGCAAACCTTCTCTTTACCTGGTGGTTAAAAGAGCCATTGTCCAGAAGGAACCGACAGACAGCAAGTCCCCTCAACTCCTCACAACTTCTGTCCTTCGTGTTGAGTGTGACTGCTCTATGCAGAAGTAGGTAAGCTGGTATGAAGCTGATGAGAGATGTCTGTAAATATGAGATGACTTGCTTGGTTCCCACCCACTTGCTTCATGATAGCCCTCCCCAGTTTTCCTTCTACTGGTGGCTATGTGTGATTCTTTGGAAGAGGAGAGCTTCTCTAAACTCAGCGTTAAAAGCTCGGGAACAAGTAGTGGTGAGAAAATCTAAACACAATTGTTTCTAGCCTCCAGGGCAAAACAACTGTTGGTTTTTGACTCTGAGCTGCTCTGGTTTAGCACTCTGTTTAGAGCTGCATTTGAGTAATGTTTTCATATATCATGTTTTGTTTATGTTTCTTGGTGCTTAATGCCTTGAAGTATCTGTGTGTGCTTCTTCCTTTATTGCTGTTTTTATTTTACCTCTAATCATGTAAAGCACCTTGAATTACCTTGTTGTTGAAAGTGTGCTATACAAATAAAATTGCCTTGCCTTGCCCTTGCCTAGCACAATAAACTGTCATTTCATAAGACATATTTAATCAGACTTGATTAAACCTCATAATTTTTCCAGGAATATTATCAGACTCTTTCTCCTTTTGGTTTCTAGTGCCTTGAGTCGTTTGTGTTATTTAGTCTCCTCCTACAGTTTGCCTGCTTTCTTGTTCTCATAGCTGATCCCACATTTCCCCTAAATAGTTTATCTGCTTCTCTTGTCACTCTATCACCCTGCCTCAGTATTGAAGCTCCTGATTTTTCATTATTCAAAACTGGTTTTTCATTGTTCTGTTTCAGAATCTAATTTCCGTTCCGTTCCTTTGCCTGCCTCTGTGTCCATTTTCTTTTTTTATTAAAACTTTCAAAAATTCACTTTTCAGGAATCTGTCTGCTCCTTGGCTCTGCCAAACAAAACATTACACAACTTTATTATTTTTCATGCCTTTTCAACTAAAACACCTTTCTGTAAACACAATACTAAACAATATAAAGTCAACTTAAAGTTAAAAAAACAAACTCACACAGAAGATTGATGTGAAAATCAAAGACTGCTGACATTTATCTACAAGTTCAGTTTTTTTTTTTTTTTAATCCAAGGTTTACAAAGTAAACACATTGTCTAATGTTAGACGTATCTAATCACATGGTTACTGTGTCAAACTGAAAAATAATCCACATGTAGACGGTGATGTGCAGAAGCACAGAGCTGCTGACCCAGCAAAAGAAAACTAGAGCTATAAAAAATGTATCTGTAATATATTTTCCTCTTTGTAGAAAATAATAAAATATTTTACAGTCAAAACGATTCTGTTAGAACGTTAAACATTTCCGGCTCAGAAACGTCCACATATTCCAGACAGGAGTCAGCATGTCACAGTAATTTGGGCCGTTGCCATTTACTGACGCCTGACAGGGTCCAGATACAACCCAACCCGCCTGCATCCAGTTCAGGTGGTGGAGTTTGTTGCAGCTCAATCGGATCTAACCCCAAACCCTAGGGTTTGACCGCTTGGAGACAGGGATGCTTTTCTGCTGGGTTTGAGACCAGAGGCCCTATTGGTTACTCTGTCTTTTGTAGCCCAGACTTCCCCACTGTCCCGTGTCTAGTCCCCTAATTTTTTTCCTGTCGTTTTGGTTTCTTGTTGTTTTTAATCGGTTTTTCCCTACTGTGTGAACACTTGCTGTTGTACGTGTGCTGTATAAATAAATTCGACATTTGACATTGAAGTGACCTATCGCTCGGTCTGAATCTGGATGCGAGACAGGATGTTATAGACAGACAGCAGATTAACTGATATCCTGAAAACAACGGCAGAGAAGTATCTGATTATCCTCTGGCCTCATATCAACGGTTCTGTTTCTAATTTAGTGCTCTGCAATAAAGCTGCCTGCTGTACCTATCCAGGTGAGGTGATAAAACAAATATGTTTACAAAAGCATTAAAATGCAATGAAATCTGTTTAAGGAGCTCTGCAGGAGGGTGTGGTTCTGCACAGCTATAAAACAAACGTAACTTGTCAACACAGGACTAACCACTGCAGCTATGACAGATGATGCTTCAGATTCAAGATCCTAGTTTTCTGCCTGCTGATTCCTGTCAAAGTTCCTGAGAAGGTCTCACTGCTCAGCTGAGCTTTCATACTAAAAAACCCAAAAGCTATAAACAAAACAGATGTCATGTTGTGTGAGTGTGCCGATGCAGATATTGGGTAACTAAGCCACAGCTGGCTTGTTTTAAAAATATTACAGCTTTCCTTGGGAAAAAAACAAGTCTTCACTGAAATACCTGAACAAGCTTATACTCAGTCATGCTATCAGAACACAGCTGGTGGCTTGGTGTGTGTTAACAACCTGGACAACAAGTTAATGCAGAACTAGTAATCTTCCATACATCAGTAAGATTATTAAAAAAGCTGTTTCAGCAGTTAAATAGCTTCCTAACAATGACCAACCGCTTTGATGTTTTTCAGTCTGGTTTCCGTTCTCACCACAGCACTGAGACTGTCCTCGTCAAAGTTTTCAATGACATCTGCATAAATACAGACTGTGGAAGAACCACAGTGCTGGTTCTGTTGGACCTCAGTGTTGTTCATGATATTTTATTGGAACGACTGGAGAGCTGGGTCGGACTCTCTGGTACAGGACTTGGCTGGTTCGAGTCTTACCTAAAGAACAGGGACTTCTTTGTTTCAATAGGAAGCTTTTCATCAGAACGAACAGCAATCACATGTGGGGTGCCCCAGGGCTCCATCCTGGGGCCGCTCCTACTTAATATCTACATGCTCCCACTAGCCCAGATTTTAACAACCAATAAGATTAGCTACCATAACTATGCAGATGATACTCCGCTCTACATTTAAAATGTCAACAGGTGACTTTGAACCCATCCAAACCCCAAGTAAATGCATCGAGCAAATCAATGGATGGATGTGCCATAACTTTCTCCAGCTGAACAGAAACAAAACAAATGTAATTACTTTTGGACGTAAAGAGGAAAGATCAAGAGTCAGCACACAGCTTCACCCAAAGCACCTTAAATTGCCTGGTTGCTGAAAGTTTGCTGTAAAAATAAAGTTGCCTTGCCTTTGTGATGAGACCTGTTTCTCGTCCTTCCTGTTTCAGTGGGTTTTTACTCTTACCTGCCGGTTTACTGGTCCTCGTTCTCACCTGTAGCTTGTTCTGCCCTGTTTCTCCCCTGATGGGGAATGGAGAAGGACCTAAATAAAGACTGTAAACTACCGAGCTGCCTGCATCTGGGTCCCCCATACAACAAACTTCATGACAGCCTTCATCAAATGCTGACTCCACAAGGAAGTTGGGTTAAACCCATGGTGTCAGAATGACTGCAGACAGCTTTTCTTATTAAATATTCTGTCTGGAAAATTTGGGCTGTCCCTGATGTTGAACATAATTGGTTTCCAGAAAACACTATGCTGATTGTTGAATCAATTATTATCCATTGAGGCAAGCTAAATGTAGGTGGAGTCAGCTTGTAATGTCCTCCACATGGTTTCCTCTCAGGCTGATGGGTTAACAAGTAGAAAGCTCTGACTCATCACACAGCAAAATATACTGGCACATTTATGTTTCAAATGGCTGTAAACAATGTTGGAAAGAAACACAATTAATAACACAATACTTCCTAACATGTAGATTTATTATATATATTGGTTGCATATTAGCACTCCTGCCTTGCAGCCAAAAGGCCCTGGGTTTAAATCCCACCCTGGGTTGTTTCTGCACAGTCACCTTTCACCTGGTCATCTTTGACTCTTCCAAACAAAACATTGCCTAAGTTTATTACTTTTCATCCCTTTTTAACTGCTTATAACCTAGAGCTAGAGCTGTGACACGGACATTTTTTTCCTTCATAACATTATTTCTGTTTTTAATTTTGTTTACTTATATAATTAGGTTGAACAAACAAATGTTAATCGACAAAGTTGCCTGAGTAAATACAAAAAGTAGTTGATTTCATTTATTAGGGGGGAAAAAAACTCTCCAACAAACCTGATCTGTGAAAATGTAAGTTCACCCTTTGGTAAAATTATCTGTGATTAGCCACATTGTTACATCTCTACAAGTCACACCCATTCCTACGGTGACAAAACAAAATTACATTAACCTGAAACACTTTTACATTTTTACCGAAACACTTTAACAAGTAAAAAAAAAACTAACAAATTTACCAAAACACTTTTACAAATTTAGCAAAACACTTTTACAAGTTTTAAAAAAACACTTTAACAAGTTTCCCGAAACACTTTAACAAGTTTCCCGAAACACTTTTACGTGTTTAACAAAACACTTTTACAAATTTAACAAAACACTTTTACAAATTTAATCAAAACACTTTGACAAATTTAAAACACTTTGACAAATTTAAAACACTTTGACAAATTTAACAAAACACTTTTTATGAGTTTCCCGAAACACTTTTACAAATTTAACTAACTAATTTAGCTAGAGCTGTGACACGGACATTTTTTTCCTTCATAACATTATTTCTGTTTTTAATTTTGTTTACTTATAGAATTAGGATGAACAAACAAATGTTAATCGACAAAGTTGCCTAAGTAAATACAAAAAGTAGTTGATTTCATTTATTAGGGGGAAAAAAACTCTCCAACAAACCTGATCTGTGAAAATGTAAGTTCACCCTTTGGTAAAATTATCTGTGATTAGCCACATTGTTACATCTCTACAAGTCACACCCATTCCTACGGTGACAAAACAAAATTACATTAACCTGAAACACTTTTACATTTTTACCGAAACACTTTAAGAAGTAAAAAAAAACCTAACAAATTTAGCAAAACACTTTTACAAGTCTTTAAAAAACACTTTAACAAGTTTCCCGAAACACTTTGACAAATTTAACAAAACACTTTTACGAGTTTAACAAAACACTTTTACGAGTTTAATCAAAACACTTTTACGAGTTTAACAAAACACTTTTACGAGTTTAACAAAACACTTTTACGAGTTTAATCAAAACACTTTTACGTGTTTAATCAAAACACTTTTACAAATTTAATCAAAACACTTTTACAAATTTAATCAAAACCCTTTTACGAATTTAATCAAAACCCTTTTACGAATTTAATCAAAACACTTTTACGAGTTTAACAAAACACTTTTACAAATTTAATCAAAACACTTTGACAAATTTAAAACACTTTGACAAATTTAAAACACTTTGACAAATTTAACAAAACACTTTTTATGAGTTTCCCGAAACACTTTTACAAATTTAACTAACTAATTTAGCTAGAGCTGTGACACGGACATTTTTTTCCTTCATAACATTATTTCTGTTTTTAATTTTGTTTACTTATAGAATTAGGATGAACAAACAAATGTTAATCGACAAAGTTGCCTAAGTAAATACAAAAAGTAGTTGATTTCATTTATTAGGGGGAAAAAAACTCTCCAACAAACCTGATCTGTGAAAATGTAAGTTCACCCTTTGGTAAAATTATCTGTGATTAGCCACATTGTTACATCTCTACAAGTCACACCCATTCCTACGGTGACAAAACAAAATTACATTAACCTGAAACACTTTTACATTTTTACCGAAACACTTTAAGAAGTAAAAAAAAACCTAACAAATTTAGCAAAACACTTTTACAAGTCTTTAAAAAACACTTTAACAAGTTTCCCGAAACACTTTGACAAATTTAACAAAACACTTTTACGAGTTTAATCAAAACACTTTTACGAGTTTAACAAAACACTTTTACGAGTTTAACAAAACACTTTTACGAGTTTAATCAAAACACTTTTACGAGTTTAACAAAACACTTTTACGAGTTTAACAAAACACTTTTACGAGTTTAATCAAAACACTTTTACAAATTTAATCAAAACACTTTTACAAATTTAATCAAAACCCTTTTACGAATTTAATCAAAACACTTTTACGAGTTTAACAAAACACTTTGACAAATTTAATCAAAACACTTTTACGAGTTTAACAAAAGACTTACAAATTTAATCAAAAGACTTTTACAAATTTAATCAAAACACTTTTACAAATTTAATCAAAACACTTTTACAAATTTAATCAAAACACTTTTACGAGTTTAACAAAACACTTTTACAAATTTAATCAAAACACTTTTACAAATTTAATCAAAACACTTTTACGAGTTTAACAAAACACTTTTACGTGTTTAACAAAACACTTTTACAAATTTAACAAAACACTTTTACAAATTTAATCAAAACATTTTTACAAATTTAACAAAACACTTTTACAAATTTAATCAAAACACTTTTACGAGTTTCCCGAAACACTTTTACGAGTTTAACAAAACACTTTTACAAATTTAATCAAAACACTTTTACAAATTTAATCAAAACACTTTTACAAATTTAACAAAACACTTTTACAAATTTAATCAAAACACTTTTACAAATTTAATCAAAACACTTTTACAAATTTAATCAAAACACTTTTACAAATTTAATCAAAACACTTTTACAAAACACTTTTACAAATTTAATCAAAACACTTTTACAAATTTAATCAAAACACTTTTACAAATTTAATCAAAACACTTTTACAAATTTAATCAAAACACTTTTACAACTTTAATCAAAACACTTTTACAAATTTAACAAAACACTTTTACAAATTTAATCAAAACACTTTTACAAATTTAACAAAACACTTTTACAAATTTAATCAAAACACTTTTACAAATTTAACAAAACACTTTTACAAATTTAATCAAAACACTTTTACGAGTTTCCCGAAACACTTTTACGAGTTTAACAAAACACTTTTACAAATTTAATCAAAACACTTTTACAAATTTTATCAAAACACTTTTACGAGTTTCCCGAAACACTTTTACGAGTTTAACAAAACACTTTGACAAGTTTAACAAAACACTTTTACAAATTTACCGAAACACTTTGCAAAGACATGACCCGGAAGTGATACTGCGGGGAACGGAATCAATTGCCAACCACCATTAAAGCAGAAGAAGAAGTTAACGCCGAATTACATTGCCTACAACTACATTTCCCTGTAGCCAAACAGCTGTCCTGGTCCACAAAGTTCCAGTCTGATGGGGTTTCTGATATCTATTTCGGATTAATAGTTTTTTCTGTGGTAGAAGCCGGCATTATTTAATTACATTTTCATGGTCCGCAAAGACAAGCGGACACTGTGAAGCTGTTCCACCATGTCAGCAATCGCACTGTATGAGGGGCCTTCGTTGAAACACTTTACGAGGCAGTCTAAAAAACCGCCCTCTTCGCCCTCTGCATCAGCAAGAAAGTCCAAACTATGTCCACAATCACCACAAAACGTCCCTAAAACCTGAAAATAGATTCCGTAAAACAGGCAAAAAATCTCTGCAGATTGAGCTGCTGGCAGGATCGATTCCATTACTGTTAGCACTTTGGTCTGGTCCCGACCCTAACTTCATCCCTGCAGTCTTTGTAAAAATGTTTTGCTAAACTTGTAAAAGTGTTTTTTTTTTTTTACTTGTAAAAGTGTTTTGTTAAATTTGTAAAAGTGTTTTGGGAAACTTGTAAAAGTGTTTTGTTAAATTTGTAAAAGTGTTTTGATTAAATTTGTAAAAGTCTTTTGTTAAACTCGTAAAAGTGTTTTGATTAAATTTGTCAAAGTGTTTCGGGAAACTTGTAAATGTGTTTCGGTAAAAATGTAAAAGTGTTTCACGTTAATGTAATTTTGTTTTGCACTTCCCGGTCACCGTACGTTCCTGAAAATTGCCTGATCTGTTGAATTAAGAAACCACTGCAATAGAACCTACCCGACAGCATGAAGCAGGCTAAAATATTTAAAACTGAAACACACATCATGACCTCATCTGTAGAAATCAAAAAAAAAAAATCATTAACATCTCTCAGTGTGAAACGGGTTACAAAACCATGGCTCTAGGACTCCATAGAACCAGGGTGGGAACCATTTTCTCAAAAACTAAATGTCTTCAAATCTAGAGACTCACACAGTCAGGAAAAACATCTAATGATTTTATCAGCTGGAACTTATCTAAGTTTACCTTATTTATTTCCCAACCACTCGTAAGCTTCGGCATTTTGGCCATTAAAAGTCTCGTTCACTGAGAAACTGTGTAATACTTGTTCTTTATCAAATACAATCGGTCACTCAGTGTTAGGAGTCTGGGGTGTTTGCAGTGGCGGTCCTAGACCATTTGGTGCCCTAGGCGAGCTTGACTGATGGTGCCTCTTGCCCACGAAAAAAGAAGTCATGTCCAAAGAATTGCACATTTATTTAGATAATGATAGTATAACAATAACAATATAACATGTGCAAAATAATAAATCTCAATAATAAATGTACAAAAAAATTTTTTAAACTTGAACAGTAGTGCAACATCTGAGAACAAAGAGTGCACACTAAAGAATCCAAACAAAAAATAAAGGTTTAACCTAATTTATTTTATGTCAAAGTATTGTTATAGATAGAGGAATGGCAAAAACTGTTGAAAAAAAGAAATAGACATTATAAAAAAATAATTCTTGCCGCATATTTGGCCCCCCTCACTAGATGGCGCCCTAGGCAAACGCCTATGTTGCCTGTAGGAAGGACCGCCACTGGGTGCTTGTCTTTGTCTGTCTGCTTCCTGCTTGAAAAAAAAAAAAATATTGAAAAAAACGAGAGAATGAGACCTTTAACATCGAAATCAGGTGTGGATATCAAGGGCAACCACAGTCCATTCAAACACCCAAATAAAGAATGAAGAGTGTGACTGCATCACAACTGAAAGACAATAGTCTACCAAAGATTTTCCTCCAAACAGCTTTTGTAAATGTGACATTGCACATGCTGATATTATGATTTGATGTGCAGCTCTAATCATAACTCTGCTAATTTCCTATAGTCTCTTAAAAACAGAGTAAGCAATCTAAGAAGATCTTTATGTGTCCCTCAGAGCACAAAAGACACTTTCTGCTTCAGACGTTCACCTCTGAAACTTGTCAAGCTATAAAACTACAAGAAAAGAAGAAATAAAACTGTTGTAAAAGGAATGACCAGGGTTCAGGACTAAGGTGTCACGAAGTCTGTAAACAAAGTTGACTCTATATCCAATATTTCCCCAAAGTCTAGAACAAAACATTCTCTCACATAACTTGGTGATCAGGTTATGGCAGAATTATTGTCTTAAGTGTTGTGCCATCCATATGCAGATGTCATTAGAGTCCTAATTGATCTGTAGGATTGAAAATAACCACCGGCCGTATTTGCTCTGTTCTGTTGACAAACGTGGACACCACAGATCGTTGATAAGTGGTCATGTCTGACCCTCTGCGCTGATGCCTAGCCCTCCTGTAGATGCTGCTGACCTTCCTTCTAAAGTACTGTCCAGAGAAGACGTAAAGCAGAGGGTTCAGCACGCTGTTGAGAAAGGCCAGGTACACGGAAACCTGGTCTCCCACGCTGAGGGTGTGAGACCAGTGCATTCTGTCCAACACTTTAAGGTCACAGAGCGTGTCGAGGAAGGTGAAGACCTGGAAGGGACTCCAACACAGTAGAAACAGCAGTGTAACAGCGTAGACGAGCACTGTAGCCTTTGTATCGTTGACGTCGTGAAAAGCTGAACTTTCCACCCTCCGAGCCAAGGCCTTGATTATGTTCCAGCTGCTGAAAACAATGATGAGGAGAGGAAGCACGAAGCCCAACACGTTCATCACAATCTGATGGGCAACCTTCCAGGAACTTCCATGGGTGTAATCTAGAACACAGGAAGTTGTATTGTACTCCTCAATGAACTTTACCTTTCTGTGAATTGTGGTTGGCAGACTGAGGAAGAGGCCCAGCAGCCACAGGACGAAGCACATGACCTTAGCATACAGCGTCCGCCTCAACCACCTTGCCTTCATAGTTTTCACAAGGGCCAAGTAGCGATCAATGCTAATCATGACCAGGGTGTATGTGCTGGTGTAGAAATTGATGACTATATTGGAGTTGATCAGTTTGCATAAAGCATCTCCGTATGACCAGTTGAACCCGTTCAGGATGTTCATCGCCCAGAAAGGGAGGCCACACAGCAGGAGGAAGTCCGCCAGAGCCAGGTTACTCAGATATATCTCCGCCACAGTCAGTCGATCCTTGTGGACTACGAACACTGCCAGGACGAAGCTGTTGAGGAGAAGTCCTGACAGCGACAGGACGAAGATGTAAGGGGGAATGATGGTGTGGATCATCTGCCATTCTGTGGAGTCTGGATACGCCGACGGGCCAAACAGGAGAGACGAGCTGCTGTTTACAGACCTCACTGAAGCTGTAGGCGCAGGCAGCAGTTGCTCCATGAGCTGAGAAACAGAATAATAATCAGTAAAATGCAGCTGGAGTGTTTGAAATCAAAATCTTTACCTCAGAAATATTCCACGGCCTTCCTTCTGCAAAAGTGCTTGCTTCCTAAAAGTAAATTCAACCTCTATTGAAGCAGCAGAAGTGAAAGATGATAAACCCAACTCTTTCCATGAGCACATTTATTCCATTGATTTCATTTGGTCACCCATGCTGTCAATACTTTGTACAAATTTAGCCAATGAGACAGCAGTAATCGTTCTCTTATGTTTTACATTCATCCATTATCTGTAGGGCTTATCCTTGCAGGGTTGCGGGGGAGCTGGTGTCTATCTCCAGCAGTCGTTGGAGAGGTGGGGTACATTCCTATTTTCCCAATGTCTCTAGATCAGAAGGGCAAAGCTGGCGCCAAACGAATTTAGCTGTGGGGGGTCCCAGTAAACAGTCCTTTTGTTTAACCCCTAGGCGTTTTTATGTCCCCGTTGGAGGTATGTTACATACTTCCGGACCAATTCTGCCTTTTTCTGCGACACCCCTTTTATGTACTTAGACATATTATACATCATTGGAAAGCTGAGATTCCTGTCATTCCAATGATGTATGCCAGTCAGATATAACTGTAGACACAGTAAACGGTTTTATCAAGCCCCTCAAAAAGAAAAACAACGTGCAACTTACAGTCACGGTCACATATCATTGACAGAACACAGCCACCTTGAACAAAAAGTCTTTTTACGTCCAATGAATGTACTCCAATAAAATAGCTAGTCCACAATGAGTCTTGAGTCCACAATTCAACAACTGCTCGAAATCTTGAAAACTCCCTTTCTTGTGTGTATTTCTTACAAAGTTTTCTCCATAACTACCACTAGCATGCTCATATAAGCCTAAAAAATAACACACCTATTGTTCTTCTTTATGAATATAAGCAGCTGGTAAACAACAAATTGGTGCATTACTGCCACCGACTAGTATGGACTATTGACCAGAATGTCACTCAAGGATGTATTAGCATTGTCCCTAATTGTGCTATCTTGTGCTCTTGTTTTTATTAAGCCAAGCTCTAATGTCCATTTCAGCAATTTGGCTATTAATTAATAAAGTCCCGATTAAAAGCCTACAGCAACCTCTGCTGGTTGTCTTGGGCCAAAACATTGCATGTTTGCCACTTCATTTACACGGCTGTTGTAATCTATCCTGGGCATCCTGATATCTCAATGGCCGGATCCCATTGGCATGGGGCTTGCAGGAGGGTCTATCTCCAGTCCTCAGGGGCTGGAGCCCTTCTAGTTCTAGATCTGACATCATCATGTCTCTTAGTTCTTCAAAAGCTATTAATGAATTATTCATTAGATTCAGGTTTGTATGTTCAGAGCAAACAGATTCTTAGAAATGTCCTGGTATTCCAGTGAGTTTTGGGTTTCACCCTTCATCATACCTCCTTCCATTCTTTGCTTCAAGCTAAGCCGACCTGTGGTGTTTGTTGAAAAAAAGCAGACTCTGACTAAAACACAGAGCTTGGCCCCTCTAAGTAAAAAAAAAAAGAAAAACTCAACATGTTTACAGTTGTGAGGTTAGAGCAGGGAAGGTTATCAATCCCAAACAATCAGGTGGCACAGCGTGATGACCACAAGAGGGCATTCTTTGCTGCAAAAGTGAGACTTTTTTAAATCCCTCACCACCTCCTCTTTGTTTGTGGTGAAGATAAATATTTGTCAAGTGATTAAAAGAAACAGGCCTCTGTCATTATGATCCTCAAGGGAAGTAGAAAGTCATAAATTGCTAATTAATTCTAAGACCGTCTAATCAACTGTAAAAATGTCAGAATTACGTTAGGTTCTTCCTCTAAATGAGAGTAAAGTCAGATGAAAGGTTGCTTTCTTTTCACCCTGAGATGATCCTACGCAGTGAAACAGTCTGTTTACACGTTTACAATGCAGGACAACAATTTTCCTAGAGTTTTTCAGATATATACATTTTTAAATACACTCAGTTTGATAAGCAACTTTACCAAATGCTAAGGTGATGTATGTAAACTTCTGAAATTAAACATAATGATTAAACTTGAGAAGCTCTTACCTTCAGTTCCACGAGAACGCTCCTCATTTGGTCAACGGCATAATAAAAATTAGACCCATCTGGAAAGAGGTCTCAGCTATGTACACCAAGCTTCACGTAAGAGTACACAGCAATGAAGAAGGGAGATCTGCTGCGAGGGGTTTTGTATATAACTGAGTTCTTCCACACCCTTGGCCAAGGAGTTGAATTCATCACCTTGTTTGGGAAACAGTCAACGTTACTTCTGGCCTCATGTAGGAAGTAAGCTTCAACTCTAGACTGCAATATGTGCTGGAGATGTTCCAAAGTTGTAGTGTTTGAGGATTTCACCACAGAAGTGATGTCGCCACTGTTAAATGTTTTGAACTTTAGGAACAAATATAGATAATAAACCCACGTTTGGTTGCAACAGCTGCCATCAGCGATTTAGGATAACAGCTAGTGAGTCTTTTAATTCACTGTGGAGGAATTTTCTTTGCGCTAAAGGAGATTCCACCACAGCACAGTGTAGATAGGATATTGATTGGAATGACAGCTCCAGACTTCCAGACATATAGAAATGTAGAATGAGTGATTGGACTATCAAAGTTTTGGCATTGGGGTGGTTAATATGTGATTAAGCTCTCTCAGCATTGAGTCCATACCAGATACATCCTTTGCTCTGGAAGGCTTGAGTCAGGCGTTGCGTTAACCAAATATTTTTCGTATTTGACCTTTTTTTTTAAGCGGTGATGTAAAAATCTGAAGGCCGTCAATCATTTTGACAGATTAGTATTCACACCTCTGACAGCTTGGTGCGAATGCGCAGACATTTTCAACTTTACGAATGGAGTCCAGGTAACGAAATAAAAAAAAAGATTTCCATTAGAGCATCTGAGCATCATCTCAGACCTGGACACCATACTCAATGCATCTCTCTAACCAGGAGCTGACAGCGCGTTGAAGAGTTACTGAGGCTTTGGAGCGCGTCACTCCCAACAGCCCGGTGCAAACCACCATTGCATGCTGGGGGATTTCCTCCCACTGAAGCGATAGCTTGCAGGTCAGGAAACGGCTCATTCAGAGAGTCTTTCGGATTTCTGATCACTTCAACTGGAGAAATGTTCCCTGATTTCCAAACTTTGTCTGAAGTGGAGCTTTAATTCCAGTCTCCAGTGTGGCAGTGGAGCGCTGATTCAGCCTCCAGAACAACATCTAAACCCCCATGAGAAGTCATCTGTCCGAAGCAAAAAACCCAGACCTCATGACAAAAACCTCTGCAGCAATCCCACTTTTTGTTTACACACAAATAGGTGCAGACTTCAGTTCCATATTGAGGCTGGGGAAGTTGTGAGCAGGTGAAATGTTCGCATTTTAAGTGCAATCTTTAAATTTCTTTTTTTTTATCTAGTTCTCTGTTCAGCTTGTTTGGATTGAATATTATTTACAATAAATTAACATATTCAACTGTATTTGTTTTTATCATTTTAAAAATTGACGGGTAAGAAAATATAATGACCAGATTTTTTTAACCCCGCAGTCAAAATGTCAGACAACAAAAATGTCTAGCTCTGGCTTACGTTATCCTATTTCAAGTTCAGCAACATTCCTTATGCTGGATGTGGGATCTGTAGTATTTACTGAACAAACATTTAAATTGTTGGGTGAAAAACACTGGACAATAGTGGGTTCAGAAATTGATGAAAACATTAAATATTCTATAACCCTAAAATGAATTCTAAATTGTCCATTTATCTTAATTTTTTGATGTCATTGTTGTCTTTTTTGTATTGGACAGTGAGTTTGTTTTACTGCATGCAAATCCCTTCAGAAACCCTCTTTTCCATCTCTATGTAGATTCTCCTTTTTGTTCATTTTAAATTTTTGGTTGGGTAAGATTCTTTTGATATCACCTGTTTACTTATTTTTGTGTTAATTAGACACCTTCATTTAGCTAGTCTTTGTGGTTCCTCACCAAGCTGCTCTTTATTCTCCTCCTCAGTCTCATTCTGGTCCTCATGTCACTCAATCACCTCCCCAGCAGTTAAAAGCAAGTCAGTTTTGTTTCCTCCTTGGCAGATCTTTCTATTGCCTGCTACAATGTGATTTCAAAAGTTTTTAACAGATTTTTTTTCCTTAACATAACATTTTAAAATTATTTTTGACAGCTTTTTTTAGACCCTATGGCAATACAGTTTTATAATGTTTTTAATTAGGTGTGTGTTAGGATCCTGTGTTTTCCTGGTGTTCTGCTGTGTGTGTGTGCTCTCCTACCTTCTCTGCAGGGGCGTGGCTGATTGGTGACAGGTGTAGCTCTTTTAGGCTCATCATCTCCAGCTTCAAAAGAGGGACGGAGGCTGCAAGCTGACCCCAGATTGTTCTCGCTTCTAGCATGGTAAACACGGCCAACCTTCATTCCAGAAGTTACTCCTTCGAAGACCTCTGTGTGCTTACTCTTCCTGGTTTCCTCACAGATCCTGATCCAGACTCCTTTGTCCTCCCAAGTTTGTTTCCTCCTCTGATCTCCGTTCCACCGGAGGAATTTCCTGGAAACGACTTACCGACTACTCTGGATTCCCTCCTGGTCAGCTTCTGCTTCGTTACCTCCGCTGGTCTGCCTGTTCTCCATCCGTCTGCCTGCTCCACCTGCAAACACACACAGCCTTGCACAACATCAGCCTCCACCTACCTCCGGTACTGGATCCTACTTACCTTCCCCACAGATCAAACGTCAGAATCATCCTGTGAGTAACCATTCACTCTCTGCCTCACTATCCTGTCAAACATCATTTAACATCAACTTTCTGCTGCAGTTCCTCCGCCTGCCATGGTGGACCCATTCCCTGGCGTTCTACCCAAGACTTTCACATTTATTATTTGTAAAATAAATATATTTTATCATATCCAAAACTACTGTCTGGTGTTCTGAATTTGCTGCTGCCTTTTGAGTCATAAAACCCTGCAAACATGACAGGTGTGTAGATCTCAAATCTTTCATTGTTCTTTTGACTTTTTTTAACTTTCCGTTGAGTCAATACAAAGTGCTCATTTGTTTTCATCATGTTTGTTTTCTTCATTGCTGAAATTCGCAGTATGAATGAACTTGCCTTGCCTAGACAGCCTTTGACATTTCGGTGTTTGAGGGTTTTTGTCTTTATAACAGGAGGAAAGATGTCTTTGTCGGGAAACTGCTCGTCTTTGAAGATTTAAATTGATAAAGAGGAAAAACTGATGCTTGAGAAAGCAGTATATAGCACAGTAATAATTATTGACTAAAGTTTTAAAATTAAAGATTGTATCAATGAAGTTGTTTCATCTCCGATAGTAACGAGCATTGCTGCTTTTGTCCAAGCAGAGTGCACACTGATTTTTTGCTGATGGAAACTTGTCAAGAGGAAAGCACAATTTTCATATTTTGCTAGGCCTGTTAAAGAGAAATGATGTGCAGATTTACAGGTTTCCAGTTTGAAGCAGCCAGTTAGAAGCTTAAAACATCAGTCAGCTTTTTATTAAAAGTTTTGCCAGCTTAACACTCATTTTTTTTCTAGAATTGCGCTGCTCTGGGTGGCTGCATGTTGGAGTGGCTCTGTTGGCTACATATTAAGATTTGGTTTTTTTGTACATTGGTTCCTCTTGTTTCTTGAGGAAGATTGCATTTTTTTTTACCTGTATACTTTCTAGTTTTTGGTGCTGTGAAGCTGGAAGGATTTTTGCTGTACATTGTTCACTTTTTGACAACTTATGATGTGTAACCATGGCAACAACGTGGTTTACAGCCGGGAGCAGCTGATTAATATCGCAAAAGCTGAAATGATACCTCAGCTGAAGCCACAAATGCCTGATGAGTTGATAAGGAGGAGACGTGGATGCAGAGCAGGTGCGAAAAGGAGACTGAGAAAGAGGAAGTTCAAGCCATCTCTTCCATCGAGCAACTTAAGATCACTGGCTAACGAGATGGATGAACTCCAAGCCCTTACAAGGACTCGGCCAGAGTACCGGCAATTCAGTGTTATGTGTTTTACTGAGACGTGGCTGCTGGATCATATCCCCGACTCCAACGTCTCTCTGCCAGGCTTCCTGACTGTACGAGCAGGAAAAGGAAAGGAGGTGGAGTAGCAGTGCTTGTCAACAACAGATGGTGTCATCCAGGACATGTTACTGTGAAGTGTCGTCTCTGCAGCCCAGATGTCGAACTCTTGGCAGTAAGTTTTCGTCCATATTATTTACCAAGAGAGTTCACGGGTGTAATTTTGGCAGTTGTTTACATTCCACCTTCAGCCGTTGCCGACAATGCATGTGATGTCACCAGTTCCATTGTTGCTAAGCTACAGACACAGCACCCCAATACATTTGTGGCAATATCTGGTGATTTTAATCATGCCTCGCTCTCTACTACACTTCCAATATTTCAACAATTTGTCAGCTGCTCCACAAGAGAAAACAGAACCTTGGATTTGTTTTATGCAAATGTAAAGGATTCATACATGTCCAAACCAAGACCTCCTCTGGGAAAATCAGATCACAATCTTGTTTTTCTCTGTTAAGAATATAAACCACTTGTTAGGAGGCAACCTGTGACAAAACGAACTGTGAGAAAATGGTCACAGGAAGCTGAAGACGCCCTGCAGGGTTGTTTTGCAACCACAGACTGGATGACTCTTTGCCAAGCACATGGAGAGGACATCAATGCCGTGACTGAGTGTGTGACTGACTATATATTATTAGTGAGATGCTTCCCTAATAACAAACCCTGGATCACCAGTGACCCGAAGGAACTGCTAAACAAGAAAAAAAGAGCCTTCAGGGAGGGAGACAGGGAATTACTGAGGAGTATACAGAAGCAACTTAAGGTCAAGATCAGAGACAGCAAGGAGGCATACAGGAAGAAGCTGGAGAACAAACTACAGAGGAACAATATCAGAGATGTCTGGTCAGGAATGAGAAGGATCACAGGCTTTAAGGACAGGAAGGATTGGATAGATGGAAGTCTGGACAGAGCCAATGAACTGAACACATTCTTCAACAGGTTCAGTTCAGGAACTAGCTCAGCATCCTCCTCTCCTGTTCCCAGCCAAACAGACATCCCACTCTCCTCTGATCAACAGCTTTCCTGTTACACCTCGGATGTTTTATCCTTCACCTCAGTCTGGGATTCTTCTGCTTCCACAAGTTTGACTTCAACCAAGTCAGGAAATGCTGGTACCCCCTTTGCCTCCCCCTCCCACTTGTCTATCTCCAAAAGTCAGGTGAAGAGGCAGCTGGCGAAAATGAACCGGAACAAGGCTGCAGGTCCAGATGGTGTCAGCCCCAGAGTCCTGAAGGCCTGTGCAGAGCAGCTCTGTGGGATTCTGCAGCACCTCTTCAACTTTAACCTAATTCATGAGAAGGTTCCAGTGTTGTGGAAGACATCCTGCCTTGTTCGAGTACCAAAGAGAACTCACTCATCAGTCATCAATGACCATAGACCCGTTGCCCTGACATCCCACATCATGAAGGTCCTGGAGAAACTCCTGTTGACCCCCCTAGATAAGCAAACAAGAACGTATCAGGACCCGCTGCAGTTTGCTTATCGCTGTGGAGTTGGAGTTGAAGATGCCATCATCCACCTACTTCAACCAACCCACTGTCATCTAGACAAAGCAGGCAGCACTGTGAGGATCATGTTCTTTGATTTCTCCAGTGCATTTAACACAATTCAGCCTAATTTGCTTTGTCAGAAACTCTTGAAGACACAGGTGGAGCCCTCAACAATCGCCTGGATCAATGACTACCTGACCAACAGACCACAATTTGTGAGACTGAAGAATTGTGTGTCAAACCAGGTGGTCAGCAGCACAGAAGCACCACAGGGGACCGTACTCTCACCATTCCTTTTCACTCTGTACACCTCAGACTTCCAGTACAAATCAGAGACCTGTCATCTGCAGAAATACTCAGATGACTCTGAAATTGTCGGGTGCATCAGAGATGGACAAGAAGCTGAATACAGAGAGCTGGTGGACCGCTTTGTGACATGGTGTGGAAACAATCGTCTCACCTTGAATGTGAACAAAACAAAGGAGAGGATTGTAGATTTGAGAAGAAACGGGGATAAGTCAAAAACTGTTTCCATCATGAGCGAAGAAGTGGAGGTGGTTGAGGAGTATAAATACCTCGGAGTTCACCTTGACAACAGACTGGACAGGAGGCGCAACAGTGAAACCGTCTACAAGAAGGGACAGAGCAGACTGGACTTCTTGAGAAAGCTTAGGTCCTTCAAGGTTTGCAGCAAGATGCTGCAGATCTTCTACAAGTCTGTTGTGGAGAGTGTAATCTCTTCAGCCGTCATCTGTTGGGGTAGCAGCATCAGAGTCAGGGATTTAAAAATGCTAAACAACCTGATAAAGAAAGCTGGTTCTGTTCTTGGGACAACTGTGGAACATCTGGAGATGATAATGCAAAGTAGGATTCTTCATCAAATAAAAAACATTATGGACAACCCTGAGCATCCTCTTCATGAGACAGTCATACAACAACAGACCGTCTTCTGTCGGAGGCTTCTTCAGTTTCACTGCAACACAGACCGCTACAGGAAATCCTTCCTGCCCACAGCCATCATCATCTACAACAACTCCTTAAATAATTAATTATTATATGAGCTACAACAACACTTAACTTCCCTCTGAGATCAATAAAGTCTCTTTGAATTTAAATTTGAATTTGAATTTACATTTTTTTTCTTCTGAACTTTGGGACTTAAACTCTGTAGAATTTTCTTTTTGTTTTTCTCCAGATAATGGGTTCCAAGAGAGTTAACCACTACTCCACTTCATACCATTCAGTGCCATCTTCGTAACCTCCTTTTTCTTACCTGGAAACAAATCATTTTGCAAATAGTGGGGCGCGCCCCCTAGGGGGGTCACATTGAGATGGTCGGCGCTAACCTGTAAGCTTGGCGCCAGATGCAGGGCTAGCGATGTTTATGAAACCGGAGAACAATACTTCTCTAAGTTCTGTCAGCTGCAAGTTCCGCAGACAAAAACACAGAAACATGTCATGTATTTCTGTCTGGGACAGAGTTAGGAAATAAACATGAACAAAGGTCCTGATCATTATGGAAGTGAGAATGAGGATTCACTGTTTCCAGGTCTCTTTGAGACATGGTTTAATGTGGAGTTCAACTAAATTATTTGTCAAGGGAGATTTTTTTAATACATGTGAAAAACATGAGATTCTTTGTTTTGCACACAATGTATTAGTTCCTTTTAAGAGAAATGCTTTAACCCCAGCAGTTATTTGTGAAAATATTTGTGAAAAACAGTAAATGTGAGTCTGTTTGGCTATTGATTTCTTAAATTACTGTCATTCACTATATAATTATACACTTTTTAGTTAATGAATATGGTCAGAATGTAAAAAGTGGAATTTTGGAGAAAAAAATAAAACAGAATTGGGGAAATATTGAAAGGGATTTGATGATAATGATGAAGAATTATATATATATATATATATATATATATATATATATATATATATATATATATATATATATATATATATATATATATATATATATATATATATATATATATATATATATATTGAAAAGGAATAAGCTGATGAAGTGATGAAGCTGACAAGTAACCAATGTTTACAGTTTAAAAACGTTTTGAATGTTTAGCCTAAAAGTCACATCCCAGTGAATCATGTGTGCCTTTTCTCTGCTGATAATCCCAGACTGAGCAGTCTGGATTAAATGTTATCATTTGAGTTAATAAACTGAATTTAAGATTTAAAACTAAAACGAGCTGCAACAACTTAAAATTAACGTTTTTGCTGCTCATGTGTCGATAATCAGGTGATTGTATGCAGAATGGTGGTGCCAGTGGTTTGTACAGATAAATATTGTCTAGTTCTAAATAGTATTTTAATTCAGGGGGTGAGTGAAGAAATCTATGTTCTCTAGGGAGGGCATGACAGAAAATAATTGAGGACCACTGGTTTAAATGGAAGACCTGCTTGTGTCCACGTTTCAACTTCATGGCTGATGTCTTGAGATGTTGCTTCTATAGTTCCGCATAATGTTCTGTCCTCGTGATCCCATCTATTTCGTGAAGTGCACCAGTCCCTCCTGCAGCAGAATAGCCTCACAACATAATGCTACCTTTCTTTCCAAATGTAACTACGGTCGTTAT
Source organism: Valencia hispanica (assembly GCA_963556495.2). Lineage (NCBI taxonomy): Eukaryota > Metazoa > Chordata > Actinopteri > Cyprinodontiformes > Valenciidae > Valencia > Valencia hispanica. Next base: position 2,953,287 of record OY747720.1, read on the forward strand.
AACCTAAACCCTTCAGCTGTAGTTTCATCAGACCACAGGACATGCGGTCTTCCTCTCCTAGAGGACTTTTCCACCGAAAAAAGAACCTAGTTAGGTGCTGATGCCAGAGCCAGTGCTTAGCCGGTTCTTAGCCGGTTCATTCAAAGAACCCGTTGCTTTTCCACTGACACAGGGCCTAGTCAGTGCTGCGCCATTTAAAGTGTGGCAATGCAACTGTATACCAACATGGGAAGAAGAAACCAGGAACTGTGCGAACAGAAAGGGAGGAGTTCATCGTGCCCTTACAAGTACTGTTGCTTTTGTGCTTGCACAGTTTGCAAGGTTTGCAAATATTTGCACATAGCATGTTCTTGGTGCACTGTCAATGGTTTATTAGAACGCTGACTATGTTTGCAGAAAAAGGTAAAATTGAAACGTCACCATGTGGGTGGAGGTGAAAGCGGTTCTTAGCCAGCACCAGCTCTGTCCTAGCAAGGAGTTGGTGCTCGTTTAAGCACCAGTTTGAGTACTTGTAATTTAGAGGTAGAAAACCAAAGAACCGATTCCAAGTCAGGCTCTGGGACCGAACTAGCACTGGAGCAAGCGCCTCCTGTCCTTAAAGTATGTGCTGCTTCTTACCACCAATAGCTAGGAGAAATGGGGTGAAATTCATAGTGTTCTGCTGCATCATCACCCAGGTATTTTATTCTAATCGATGTCACCCATCACCTTCTTATACCTTTATTTATATATATATATATATATATATATATATATATATATATATATGCATATTACCATTAGTGTACTGTATGTAAATATGTGGTTTCAAGTGTAGTTGTGAAATATACTTTCCTTCAGATGTATGTCATTAATCTTAAGGGATTATCAAAAATATTTTGTGTCCTTTTATGGTCAGACAGGAGCAGACTGGAGTCTGTCCATGCATAAACAATGATCTCATCAAAACTAAAAGCCTTTACCCTTTCAATCCTAAATGAAAGCTTAAAACTTTATTTTTACATTTTTATGTTAACTTCTATTATGGATTAATAACCTTATTAAACGTTTACAACACTGTCCTGAATATAAACATGTACATTCTAACTTTGTTTTGATTATTCTGGAGTTACTTTCATCTGGAAACGAAGAAATTTCTCACATTTTCTCCACAGCATGCAGGAGCCATCGTCACATGAGGTCAGCCAAGTGATTAAATTCAAAGCAGAAGAAAACCATCTCGGAGGATTCCCCTGAAGCAGGGAGGGAATGGAAAAACAGAGATGGTTTTCCTAAAACTAATCAGCAGCATTTTTCTTTAAATCATGCAACTAATAAAACATTTCAGGTCAAGTTCAACATTTTGACAAACATCAGCTCTCTTGTCAAGTTATAAATGAAAATATTTATGTCTCCTCTCTGTCTATATAGTTATAAAACCAACCCTTCTGCCTTTGTCACCTTTCCGTCATGTTGCTTCTTGACTTCACAAAGCTGCTAAACACAAGCTGTGTTTTCAGAAAGGAGGTTAAGGAACCTGTTTTTTTAATTGTTCAACATCTTAACAAGAGATCTTAAAGCTAAAAGGCTCTAGTGGAAAAATGAAATGCTTATAATCAGACACACTGCATTCATCTGTCACCTGAAGGGACAAGCAGAGCTCTGATCCTGTCTGGTGACTGAGGTCCAGTTCTGTGATGAGGATTGGATCTGGTCCATGGAAGCTGGTTCAGATTCTCACAGATCCAGAACATGACAACCCTAAGGGCTCACACAGCGAGGTCCAGCTGCGTTCTACTAGAACTCTAAAAACAAAAAAAAGTGTGGCTAAGATGTTTCCTGTGCTGGCAGCAGAAGAAATTACATATATTAACATGCATTGAGGCAAAACAAGTGATTGATCATTATGTGCAATCACGGTGCCTCACTAAGACATTTAGATCCATTAAAATGATACGCGGCTTTTATTTTTTTTGCACAACCAAATCTGAAAAGTGTGGCATGCTTTTTGTGACCAGAACCTCTAAAAGAGTCCGTTCTTTTAGTACTGATGTTTAATGCAATTTCCCTCCTCTGACTGAAGGAAAGCCTACCCCACAGCATAATGCTGCCACCATCATGGTTCACAGTGAGGATGGTGTGTTCAGGTTGATGTGCAGTGTTATTGGATTGCATGCATGCTAAAGTGTTCAGTGCTGATCCTGTCTGAGCTGAGTACCATCTTCCCCAGGGTTGCTGTAGCTCCTACAGGCTCTTGGCAAACTGCAAATAAGGCCTTGGTTCAACAGCTCTTCCTGTCACCCCCTTCTTTTTTTTATTTAAAGGTATCAGAGTAAAGAGGGGCAGTACACGTGTGCAACACACTTTTAACTTTTATCAAAAATAAAAATAAAATTCAGAAAGACATGTAATTCTCTTTCAACTACAAGCGTTTCTCTGTCGCATTAAGTCCTGATAAAATACATTCTATAGTTGAAACGTGACAAAATGGGGCTCAGTGGCTAGAATAATTAAACTGCGTTTGTAGCTTTTTATTAGTCATATTTTATTTATATAGTGAGTTTTACATGCTTAAGTTGTTAGCATTTAAAAGGTCAAGCTGCTTTAACTGCTGCTTCTTTCACACAAACACTTCATTTCCTCAGTTTTCTGCTAATTCCCACAGTTACACAGGAAAATGAGACATTTGTTGCAGCCAAGGAAAGCAACTAAGCAGCTGCCATTATTCAACATATCTGCTCTCTAACATCCTGATGTCATCTCTGAGGGATCCAGTGTGTCCAAGAGGAGACTCTAGGCAGCAGAGAAGGAAAGCAAGCCTTGTTTTCCACATTTCCTGCTCTACCTCTTCTTATCTCACTCCTGTTCTAATCACCTTAATAACCAGGGAACGAGATAACGGAAGCAGGAATTACAGCTCGTTGTAACGGCGTCAGGTCTATGTAGGCGTACTCCAGATAACATTCATCAATGCCCAGAAACAAAGAGTGAAATAGAAGCAGCGAGAAGCAGAGAGAAGGGCGTGTTTGTCCAGACTGAACACTCAAAGGAAACAGAACATCTTAAGGAATAAATTCAGCTCATGATTTGCTTGTCAGAGCGGCTAAAAGCAGTACACAACTCTGAAGTGGAGTGAAAATTATTTCCAGGGTGTTTGTTTTTTTCAATTAAAAATCTGAAAAGTGTGGTGTGTGTTTTCAAAAAACAGCTCAAGTTCAATCAGACACCATTCAGGTTTTGCCACAGAATCACAGTTGGAGTTATGTCTAGACTTTGACTATGCCATGGTTTCTTAACCCTGGTCCTCAGGGCCTACTGTCCTGCTCGTTTTAGGTGTTTCCCTTCTGCCACACAGCTGACTGCGCTAACAGGCTACAGCTATTGTTTGAATCAGGCATGCAGGAGCAGAGATGCAGCTAAAAATGAAGGACAGAGGGCCCTGAGGACCGGCGTTAAGAAACACTGGACTAGGCCGTTCTAACCTAGGAATCTGCTTAGGCTAAACCATCCCATAATATTTCTGGGTGTATGTTTAAGGTGGTGGCCCTGCTGGAAGGTGAACCTCCGTATCGAGGCCTGCTTCATTTAGGGGAGGAGGCACCTCATAAAGAACCATAGCAGACTTACAACTTTAATGCATCACACATGGCTAAGAGCTACAGCTGCCTGTGTTTATGGACCTGGCCAGTAGGGGGGTTTGTGTTCACATGAAGCCCCGTGAGCAGAACCCTTCCTTGGACCTATTGGCTCAATGCCTCATAGGGCTTCATCTCACCATCACTACTGGAAGGCAGGAGGCCCTGCTGTGTCATATTAAAGTATTTAAATACCCAAAATGCAGCCAGTAAAATATAAAATGATTTAATTACAACAAAAAGAACATGAATTTACAGAACTCAGGAAATTAGAAAATGCAGTGACGGGGAAAAAACACGAACCAGACAGGGAAGAATGACAATGGACCATCGTGTAGTGACTGAATGAGAGCTGTATTTATACTGAGGAGGGAGTGAGGGAATGACAGAGAAAAGGCTGAGGACTAATTAAGAGAAGCAGATGCAGGTGAGAGGGAGAGAACAGGTGCAGGCACTTAGTGGCTGGGAGGAAACAGAGAAATGAGTAGACAGGAAACAATCCTAAATACTAAGAAGAACAGACTAGGAAGTAACTGAGATAATATATCTAAGAATCTAAGTGAAAACTCAAGGGAACCCTGGAGAACAAAAGGAAACCAAAACTGGAGGAATAAATTAAGATCAGTGGCGGTCCTAGACCATTTGGTGCCCTAAGCGAGCTTGACTGATGGTGCCCCTTGCCCACGAAAAAAGAAGTCATGTCCAAAGAATTGCACATTTATTTAGATAATGATTGTATAACAATAACAATATAACAACATGTGCAAAAGAATAAAGCTGTTCAATAATAAATATACACAAAAGAAAACGTTTAACTTAAACAGTAGTGCAACATTTGAGTACAAAAAGTGCACACTAAAGAATCCAAACAAAAAATAAACGTTTAACTTAATCTATTTTTATGTCAAAGTATTGTTATAGATAGAGGGATGGCAAAAACTGTTGAAAAAAATTTATAGACGTTTGAAAAAAAAACAATTTCTCGACGCATATTTGGCGCCCCTCACTAGATGGAGCCCTAGGCAAGCTCCTATGTCGCCTGTAGGAAGGATCGCCACTGATTAAGATTACTTAACTAGGGAAAGACAAACAAAAAGGTGAAAATATCTAAAAGCAAGAAGAAATACGGAAACAAAGAAGTGCCAGAAATAAATGATAAAAACGAGGAATAAACTAACATGATTATAAAACTAAAAAAGGAAAATAACTATCTCAAACACAAAACCCTAACCTTATAACATACTGTGACTGTCTCTGCTTGGAGCTCCTACCAGGACTGCCATCCTCCTCTCTGCCCACTCTGGAGTCGCTTTCACTGTCAAATAAACGTCTCAAAGAACGAAGCTCATGAACTGTGCCGGTTAAAGGTCAAATGCCTGTGTTGCTTTAGCGCTCTAACAGTTTGAATTGTATGTGTGAAGAGATAAACCACGGAGTGGATAATGGTGGTTTATCTATCGGAGCACACATAAAACACAGCTGCTGTTAACGAGGGGAGCCGTAGCAACAGATGAAGCTCACAGTCAGCGTCATGGATACTAAATATATCTGTGAAGAGCGTTCTAGTTATGCTCAGCATCTAGAAAGCCCCGTGAGGAGTGGAGGACAGCAGGTGGCAGTAGCAACATTTCAAGCATGTATTCTTCTTTTCTTATTCACCTGAGATACAAAACAAATCAGTATGAAGATCAAATAAACTTAAAAATGTTGAGTCTTTATTGTCTTCCTGATGTTTGAAGGTTAAACTGGATGAATAGAAGTAGAAACGTGGTTTGTCCTCGTTTCTACGATTGACAGAAAACACCAACAGTTTCCAACTTCAGCAGCTTATTAAACTTTACTCAGGCTGTAAAAGCTCCCAAACTTTCTCCCGTTTAGAAACCTAAACAGATGATCTACAAATGGTGAAATAAACAAAGAGCTTGATGCCACTCAGCACAACAAAGAAGCAACCAGCTTGTCTTTTAATCTACACAGAAAAAAATAAAAATAAACTGGCAAACAAATTCAGCCACTAATGAGAAACAGTCCATGCATTTCTTCAGCTGCTGGTTGCATCACTTTTCTTTTCATTTATCAGTCATATCTGTTGGTTAAGCAGGTTTTATATGTTGGAGGTGAAAGTCACACTGGACAGGGTTTGTCTTTAGAATAGTCCTCTCCTTCAGGCTGCATGGTGGAGCAGTGAGTAGCACGAAGAAGGTCCTTGGTTTGGATCCCAGCCTGGGACTTTTGGTATGGGGTTTCGATGTTCTCCCTGCACATCCATGGGTTCTCTCCAGGTTCAGTTTTTTCTTCCCTCAGCTAAAGATATGCATCTTAGGATAATCAGTTTCTCTAAGTTGCATTCTAAAAGAAAAGGGGGGTGAAGTTGTTTGTATTGTGTTTCTCTTTGATGGAGCCCCATGACTCTGCAGAGATGAGGAGGTATAGACATGAAATAAATAGATGTTTCTCTCTGTGCCTTGTGTTGTGTTTACTTCCTATCTTTTTTTGGTCTCGTATTTCCAGCGTTTGGAAAGTTTGGTTTTGTTCTGTTGCTTTCGCGTTGCTTCCTGCAGGTTTCTTTATAAATATTTTCTCTCTCCACCCATCCAGGAAGGCGCGATCGGCAGATTTAATCCAACAGCTAGTTTGCATTGAAACCCACACATTAAACTACTGCTACAGCCTATCCAGTTTTTCTGGAACCAATCACAACCGGGCTTTCCCGCCTTGCGCGCTATTGGTGGGTTCAAAACGATGACATCAGAGAAGCGACGGAAAAGTCGGCAAGCAGCTTGTTGTTTACATTGGTCATGGCAGCCACCAGAGCACAGCTATCCGTTGATGCTGCTGTCGCTGCTGTTTTAAAAGATTTAAAAGTTATCTGCCATTGCTGCTTCTGCAGAACGCAATCCTACAAACTATCCACGTTTGTTAACAAGTTTCCTGCTTGGAGTTTCGCGTCTCTCTGCAAAGTAAGTCACCTGGATCGATGGTCTGATTGGTGAATGCTCTATACAATTGGGTACAGAGTCATTTGAACTATGCCCGTTGATCACGCCTCTTGTGCAGTGGAAATTACATGGCAGACTCCCCAGACTAAATTCGCCAGCTAGCTTCAATGCGGCGTAACATGGATGCTATCAGCCTGTAGCTCTGCTGAGGTGTTATGGAAGACCTTCTGCTCTTCTGCATTGTTCCGTCTCATGTTTCTCATCTTTCTCTTGGCAATGCTCCATAGATTCTCTATGGGGGTCAAAGGTCAGGCCAGTATGCTGGCCCATCCACCCCAGTAATCCCACGGTCATTGAAGCAGGCTTTGGTACTTTTGGCAGTGTGGGCAGGTACCAAGTCCTGCTGGAGAATGAAGTTAGCATCTCCATAAAGCTGGTCTGTAGAAGGAAGCATGCAGTTCTCCAAAATGTCCTGGTAGATGGCGCCGTTGAGTCTGGACTTCATAAAGCTCAGTGGTCCAACAGCAGCAGATGACATGGCTCCCCACATCAACACAGACTATGGAAACTTCCACCATCTTGGAATGTGAGCCTCTCCATTCTTCCTCCAGACTCTAGGACCTTTGGTTTCCAAATCAGATGCAACATTTGCAGTTCTTTTTTTCCTTTAGCCCAGGTTAGACGCTTCTGACGTTGTTTGTGGTTCAGGAGCGGCTTGACGAGAGGAATAGGACATGTGAAGCTCATGTCCAGGATCCGTCTGTGTGTGGAGACTCTTGATGCTCTAACTCCAGCCTCAGTCTGCTCCTTCTGAAGATCCCCAACACTTTTTATTGGCCTTTTCCTGACTATCCTCTCCAGGCTGCTCTCATCCCTGCTGCTTGTGCACCTTTTTCCTTCCACATAACTTTCTATTAATGTGCTGTGATGCATCACTTTGAGAACATCCAACTTCTTTTGCAATGACCTTTTGAGGCTTTGCCCCCTTATGGAGGGGGTCAATGATGGTTTCCTTTTTTTTTCTTTTTTTTTAAACGTGTCCTGTTTGGCAGTGTGGAGCTCAGAGTCAATGATGGTTTTCTGCACAACTGTCAGGTCAGCAGTCTTCCCCTTGATTGTGATTCTGACTGAACCAGACTGAGAGACCATTTAAAGGCGCAGGAACCTTTTGGAGGTGTTTTGGATTCATTAGCTGATCAGACTGGGACACTTTGAGCCTAAAATATTGAATATTGAGATTTTGAATTTAGGGTTTTCATAAGCTGTAAGCCAAAATCACCTAAATAATTGAAAAATAAATGTTTGAAATACCTCCCTTTGCATGTAATGTGTCTATATAATATATAAGTTTCATCTTTTTTGTTGAATTACTAAAATAAATGAACTTTTGCACGATTTTCTAATTGATCGAGTTTCACCTGTAGTTTAACAAACCAGAACCGATTTTTTTCTGTTTCCAAACATAGCACATTTACGAAAGTAGCAGACAACTTTAAACATCTGTAATGTGTATATATATATCTATATATAGATATATATATCTATATATATATATAGTCATAAAAAAAGCTTCATACTTTAGTTTAGAACTCTAACAATAAGACCAGTTATAGAAACTTTAATTTAACAGTTATGTTGGCTTCCAAAGACAAACATAGCTTCTTTCTTGCCAAACGATGAAGTGATTGTTTGATGCCTTGCTACATAAACAGAAGAAAAATAAGAATTGGGAGGTGTTAGTACACAGGTTTTATGTTTTTGCTGCACAATGTTTTGCCTAGGATTCTACTTTCATTGTGGATCCTCACTTCCTTGTGTCTCCTTATACAGTCAATGGTGTCTCCACATCAGAAGTTGCCTGCCTCTGTGTTCTTGCTATATACTGCAGTACATTTAGAGTTAAGAAAGTCTGTCAGATCTTGTTCCACATAGTTTGCTTCCAGCTCAATGGGTCCGCCTCCATCCTAGCATGTTTAGGATGTGGTGATGATATCCTTTTTCCTGGTCCACGGTTCCAAGTCCAGCACTCTAAGAAGTCTCATCGCTGCAACCTCTTCCCCTGAGAAGTCTACTGATCTTTTTTATTGCTTTTAGTGATAATAGGTACATTTGTGTTCCTCACGTTCATTTATTTATTTTTTTAACAAATATTCAGTGACAGTAAAACCGCAGCTGGGTTGTGACGTCTGCCTTTCCACTGCAAGATGCTGCATTCTGTTAAGCAAAATGAACATCCTGCTGCAAATTCAGGTTTTTGTGTAAATTCATAGATGACAAGAGGTGGAAGAATAAGACTGACCAGGAGACATTGGGAAATATTTCAGTAGATGAGCAATTTGGGTAAGATTTAGAATGATTTGAGTTGCTACATGTTCAACCTTCCATGTTTGAGTCAGAGTTTGTCTCTAATGACTCCACCGCCATGATGGATGCTGCCATGAATGACAAATCTGAAGGAAACTGTGATGAAGACCGTGATGATCCTCTGAAATATAGCTAAAACACATTTGTAAATGTGGATGATGCAGCAATCCTGCAGGAAGCACTTTTGAATCTGAAAGTCACTCCAAACCAGACCAGAACGTTATAGAATAGAATAGAATAAAAATACAAAGTGACAGGCAAGTGGGGGTATGCAGACTCATACAAAGACAAAATATTTAAAAAGTAAGAATGAGCGAGTAAACATGCACAAAAACACACTGTGCAATCATTCAAAATATCAAACTCAGGAAAATCCGGAACGTGCAACTTAGTGGGACATTTTATTCAATAAATATGCAAGAGGGATATATACAGTACGTGTGCATAAAAACAACAACAGACTTGCTGGGAGCAGTGATGGTTGTAGAGTCTAACAGCTGCTGGGAGGAAGGATCTGTGATAACTCTCCTTCATGCACCGAGGATGCAGCAGTCTGTCACTGAAGGAGCTCTGCAGCTCAGCAACATGTTCATGCATGGGGTGGGAGACTCTGTCCATCAGTGATGTTCATTTGTCCAGAGTCCTTCTGTCTCCCACCACCTGCACTGGATCCTGGGGGCGTCCTGGAACAGACCTGGCAGGCCTTCTTCATCAGCTTATCTAACTAACACCATAGAAGATGGCTGATGCCACCAGAGTCATAAAACATCTCCAGGAGCGCTCCCTGGACTCCCTCCGCCTCCTGAGCATCTGGAGCATGCTTTCACCCTTCCTGTTAACAGCATCAGTATTATGACTCCAGTTCATATAGACTAAAAATGATCACTGAAGATGTTTGATAATGAAATGTGGCCGTACTGATCCGCCACAGTCAGCTTCACATAACCGCTTCATTGTTGTCAGATTTTCCTGAAATCCATGAAGCGTTCCCACATATGACTCAAATGTTTTGCTGCAGTTGAACAGAATCTAAGAAAGCACATTAGAAGCCGGACTTTATCAGAAATATTGACTCTCTGCCTTATTCACTTTAGACACTGATTTTGGTTGTTGTGCTGTCTTCTTATTTGCTCTTAGATTAATTGTTTTGTTAATGTTTGCCTATATATTATTTTTCAGTTTTTTCTTCTCTGTAAGGTGACCGTAGGTTTTAGAAAGGCCCCCTCAAATAAAATGTATTATTACTGTTATTAAATTACAGTAAGAACCTGTGAATGACGTCAGAAGGTTTACGGCCTCTTTTTATTGGTGGTATTACTGTCAAGGAGAAGCTAAGTTAAACAGATACACATTGAACTGATGCAAATAGGCTCAATTAGGTGTAACTGTGCTCCGACTGCTAGATGGCAGCAAACCCCTTCCAGGTTTGTGTGGAATATGCACCAACAGGCTTCAGTGCAATACAGACACAATTTTGGCTCCCTAAAAACCAAAAGCAGTTTAAGACGATTCTGTAAGAACAATCTGGGTTAACTGTGACTGAAATGGGTTTCAGCTAAATCTGCATTTGGGATTTTCAGCTGTGTGATAGCTATGTTTTATTTATCTTGGAGTTTACAGCTGTTTAGTTTACCACTGCCATCACTGAAACTCCCCGTCATGCCATGTTTATAAAACCAGGATAAAACATTTTTTCCCATGTATACATGCTGAATCACCTCCAGATGGATCATAGGTAAAACTCAGTGCTTTGGATGTGAAATTCAGGAAGATTTATCTGCAATCAACAGACTGAGGCTGTTTTTCCGTCTCTTCTCTGCTGTCATTTGAGTCACGAGGTAATGCAGACCATCAGAAACAAAAATGTTTGAAACAAGTGTTGCAATTACTCATGGTTATAAAAAATATGCAGTTTTTACCAGGAAGGTATGAAGGTTCAAACAAATACAGTTTAAACATGAATGTATAGATAGAAACCGGTAAATATGACCCTATTTATTTCAGATTTAGGAAGGGTAAACAACATTTATGTGAAAAGAGGTTAAACTCTGCATATTATGCAGATGTTTGTTGCAAATATTTTTCCATTTGAGGTTCTGTGTCTCCATCAGTCTTATTTTTCCAACTATTTCCATCCCTGGCACGTGTGGTAAGGCTTGCTTTCCAGTATGTCTCCATTATTCAGGTCAGCCAGGGTTGTACTCTCGCCCACAGCCCACAATGAGGTGATGGTTGTGTGGACAGCAATGTAAAATGAGACGGTCGATGTCTGCGTTGACCACAAACTGGGAGAAAGACTGTGAGTCAGAGACACCAGAAACACACTTAGCAAGCAGTTGTTTTGACTCCGGGCACTCTGTTCCCGTACCTCCTTCAGCCATTTAAATCCAGTAAAGATGTTTTATTTTTTTTAGGTTATAATGCAAATTGGATTTAATGCTTTGTAAATAAAAGACACAACTTTATTTAGCTTTGACTTATTAACCTTCTAAAACTGAGTAGAAAAAAAGCATATTTACAGACATCATTTCACGGAAACGGTTAACATCATGTATACAACTTCTATATTTCCAACACAGGAATAATAAAATAATAAAACAAATAAAGAACATGTAACAGTTTAACTATTTTCTTATTAGGAAACAGTGACAGCTATACTTTGGCTTTCTGCTAAAGTCAAGACAAACAGGCTGCTCAACTGTCTGTGTCAACAGTGGTAACAAGTTAATCAGGGGTTAAGCTGTTACCTGAGCCGGCTGACAGGATGCTGAGTTATACAGGTGAGGTGGGCGGGGCTACTGCGCACTGTTAATAGTTTATTCACGGCTGCAGAGGAGCCGCCATTTCTAACCTCTGAGTTTCTCTCGGTTTCATTTCTTCTATTTTTTTATTGATCTTTTATACATTTTCTATGCATGAAAACAAAAGATGATATTAGATCAATAACTCTATTTTAGTGTTTATGTGGGACACTTTGGTAGGGGCGGGGCTCCTTCACTTAAGCTGCCAGCTGCTGCTGCAAAACAACGCAAATGTAACTGACTAATTCCTGGAACAAACCTTTTTAACACATAATATTACAGTCCGATGTCCAGTCTGTTTATACTTTATTGCTACGTTGCAAGAACAGCACAGACGAGGGCAGCTAAGCGGGGTCCTTCGGCTCTGTAACATCTGTGGTTAGTAGATAACAGCAACCAACTACGCTACTTGAAGTTGGTAACCAACTTATGGTTTGTTAGTGGGGAAAACACAGCTGCAGATTCTCTTAAGAGGAGAGGGGCATTTATGGCCTAAGTGTAGTGGGACAGATAAGGATAGTGGTTTAGGTAGGGTCCATCTTGGATATGAGGGTGTAATAAATACCTCCTGGACCTGTTTCCCTACACTAGAGTGTGGGTTAGTGGAAAACAACAGAATCCACAGTGAGATCTGGGGTGTGACCTAACGGTGAATAAAACACAGCTGTGGAACTGATTTTTTATAGTAATCAGATGTTTTAGACTAAAGTCTTGAGTGTGGAAGATAAGTTTGAGCGAGTGGACTCAGTTTCAGGTCTTCTCTTGATACTCCACTGCTTCATGAGCTCCCGAACTTTTTTTCTGAAGTTCTTTCCGACGATGACGTACAGGACTGGGTTGAGGACGCTGTTGAAGAAGCCAAAGTAGGTGAAGATCTGGTTGCAGATATCCAGAGTGGATAAGAGGCACCCTCCCAGGACTTTGGCCCGCACCAGGATGTCCAAAATGGTGACGACGTGGAACGGCAGCCAGCATATGAGGAAGGCCAGGAGGACCACCAGCACTAAGATGGTGGCCTTCTGCTCTGTCTTCTCAGCGTTGCACCTCTCTATTGACTGCTTTCTCAGAGCCCGAATGATCCTCAAGGTGCAGAACAAGAGGATTGAGACAGGAATGATGAAGCTAAGTATCTGTAACATCACATCACAAAGTATCTCCACACTGAAGTTTGGGTATTCCAGGTAGCAAGCATGAATTCCATACTCAGGAAAGTGAGTCACTTCCCTGAAGATGAATGTGGGAATGCTGAGCAACAAGCCGAATCCCCACGTCAGCAGGCAGCCTAGCTTGGCATACTTCGGCCTTCGCATTCTTCCATGCGACATAGCATGAACCAGTGCAATATATCGATCAACACCAACCAGAACGAGGAAATAGATGCTGCAGTAGAGGTTCATTTTGATGCCCACATTGACAGCCTTGCACATGAACTTTCCAAAAGGCCAATCAAATTTATCGTAAATGTTGACGGCCCAGAAAGGCAAACAGGACACCAGAACCAGATCCGCAGCAGCCAGATTGCTCAGGTAGATCTCAGCCACAGTGCAGGGCTTCTTGTGAAGGCAAAAAACAATCAGAACGAAGAGGTTGAAGAAGATGCCCAGCGCGGTGATGATCAGAATATACACCGGGGAACTGGCTGAGAACCACTCCAATGCTTCCAGATACGGACAAGTCGTACCATTGGTGCTATTATGGGGTGCATACTGAGCTGTGGTGTTGAAGTCAGGGATGCTGTAAAGAACAATAATATACAACACATAATGTTGAGAATATACGGCTCATCAGCACTCTGAGTTAAACATCAGATAAAATGGATACCTTTCTACATTTCAATCATAATTTTAGATTTTATCCGATAGAGCAACACAAAGTAGTGCTTCATTGTAAGGTGGGATTAAAAGGACACAGTTGGGTTTCAAGTTTTTAACCAATTAAAATCTTGTTTTCAGCCCCCTTTACACCGATACCTTATTAAAATCAGAAAACTTCTGTTCAATCCATCATCTGAACACGGAAAGAGGATGGAGGTTTAATCAGAGAGGCAGCAAAGAGGCCCGTAGTTACTCTGGTGGAGCTGCAGAGATCCACGGCTCAGGTAGAAGAAGCTCTCTCAACAGGAAAACGATTCATGGTGCTCTCTACAAATCTGGTCTCTTTACAAGAGAAACCCATTGTTGAAAGAAAACTATAATGGTGCGTTCACACCGCCCCAAACGTCAGCAAGAATACATGTAAAGTCTACGGTTGAGTCCGTCAGACTCTCTGCGGTGCGTCGTGTGCGTTGGCTCCGTCAACTTTTCATGCGTTACCTGCGTTTTAAGTGGCAACGCAGCAAACGCAAGCAACGCAGAAGTTCAGCTAGCTGAACTTTTGACGGACTTGACGCACTTGACGCAGTGCGCCACCCAATCAGAGCATCTCACTTTAGCGACGTCACCACACCGTATATTGAATGAAGCGGGATCATGAAAAAAAACATTTTCAACAATGGAAGACAAGCTCATTGTAGCCGTCTGCAAGAGAATTGTATGATCCGTCCTCGTTTTTGTATAAAGACAGGAAGGTAAAGGAACTTGCTTGGATGAAGATCGCTGAAGAGTTCGGGATGTCGGGTAAGTTATCAAATCTTTTTTGCTCAACGTACATCCGTCAAACTAGATGTGTAGGGAGCGTTGGCTGACGCAGACAAAGTGTGCTGTGTGAACGCAGCATAAGTCCCTGTTAAAGTTTGCTACAAGTTCTGCAGGAGATAGTAAACATATGGAGGAAGGTGTGATCAGCTGCACTCTACATGCCATCCCTATGATGAAGCATGGGAGTGGGAGCATCATGTGCAATGTGCTGCACATGATGCATCACATTGCACATGATGCAGTGTATCTACCAGCTTTGCAATGTGCAATATATATATAGATATACACCCCCACACCACCACCACCACCACCAAAGACACCTAGCTGTAATTGCAGCAAAAGGTGGTTATAAAAGGTGTTCGGTTAAAATGAGGCTGAATAAAAACTCCACACTTTTTAGATTTTTCTCTGTAAATTAACTTGAAAAATATTTTATCATTTTTCCTCCACTTCACAGTCATGAACTATATTGTGCTAGTCTATCACATAAATTGTCCCTAATTATATGCTAAAGTCACTGAGGTGGAGGTGTGCAACAGGTCAAGAGTTCTAAATAAATATGAATATATTTTTAGCTCACTTTTATTAACTTCAGCATTGGTCTGGCTTTAATGTGAGTGTATGCTGACATGGTGCCACAGCTTTCCAAACAAACTGCAGATTTTCTTACATCCTGAGACCTGCTGTGGTGACTTTCTCTGAGGGCCTCTGCCCACTCTGGAAATATAGATTTCAGGGTCAATTCATGGCTTTGACATAATAGTTACTGAGGCCAGAGTCTGCAGAGCGGCTGTTTTATAGAAAACAACACAGAGGCCTTTTCAATGAGTGAGAACTACAGAACATCTTCCTGCTGTATGGTGAACCTGAAATAATAAAACTCGCTGCTTCCTCTGCCCGACATAGAAATTACAACCGTGTCAGTCGGATGCCACACATAATTGGTTGACCTGATTCTGAGTAATGCAGTAGAGAAATTGCCATATTACGGTAATGAGCAGCATGCTCAGCTCAGACCAAAGGAACAAATTAATGTCTCAGTTTGTTCATTTTCTATTGTTATCCTGTTTGATGTGTGACTTCAAAATGCAAAATCATTTTAAATAAGGTGAATGTTAAGAGATTTCATTTACTTTATCCACAATTTTTGTAAATTTTTAAAAAGATTTTCTACATAAACATTTGAATATTTAACTCAGATAAAACAGAAATTCATATAAAAATAGAACCAGACACCAAAAATATAACAACAAAAAGACAACTGAAAATTTTACTTGAGAGAAATAGTATTTCATCTTGTCCTATTTTAATATTACACTGACTATACTCAGCACCTTTTCATTAAACTGAAGACATTCCCTTTATCTCCTTAAAAGAATCAACGTCTCCCAGCTTAGATAAAATGTTATAAAGCATTAAGATCTTGTACCTTGTAGCTAGAAGAGTCATCTCTCCAGAAAGTCCAGATGCTCTGCTTCCCAGTCACACTCTGCTCTGTCTGTCCGTGACTCGCTCTCTTTGAGCAAACTGGATTTAGTGTGATGTCAGCCAAAAAGGCAAACCGAGTTTATAGTTTAGTCAGCGGGCTGCGGGGCTTATGATTGGCTCCCAGGTCTTCCCCTGTTCTCCTTACAGGAAGAAGCTTCTGGGTCGATAATCTTGAATAGTTTGAGTTGTGAATTATGTTTTAGTGCTGCATTCATATAAGCAGATGTAAAAAGCTTTGTGCAATTCTAAGAGTTTACATAATGGATCATTCAGCGGTGTTTACATCCATCCACCTGTTCAGTGTGGTAGTGGGGACCCTGAACACAGCAGGTCCATTACAGAAAAACACTGAAACACACAATACAAAGAAACATGCATGCACAGACTCACACCTAAAGCCAATGCAGAATCGACACTAACGAGGAAGCAGGAGGACCACCATCTAGATCTATAGCTTTCCTTGTAAAAGTGAAACAACTGTCCTGCTGCAAGGTGAACCTCCACCCTCTAACAGGTTTTTCTTTAGGATTGTCCAGGACTTAGCTTCATCCATCTTGCCATTAACATGTCAGAGCTGCTTCCTCTACATGTTCACTGCAGCTAACAAGACTTCTTAAGGCTTCGTCCATAAGAGACAGATTTATATGGTTACAGATCTAATAGTTGTCTTGTGGACAGATTCTCTCTGAGGTGTGGATCTTTGCAGCTCCTCCAGAGTCACCATGGTCCTTTTGGCTGCTTCTGGGATTAACGTCTGGTTAAATCCATATGCATCCCACACTTTTTAAATCCTGAAAGTGTTTTTTTTATGTTGAAAACCCAATTTTCCTTCCACTTCTTTCACATAAACTCCCAATAAAAAAAAACACCACAGTTTATGGTTGCAAAGTCAAAAGTGAAAAAGTTCAGTAGGTATGAAAACCTTTGGAGGTACTGTATGAGACTACATCAGTGAGTGCTGATCTTTGTCCGGGTGACAAACACCAACAGCAGGCATTTATTGGACAGTTAATAACTTATGTTCCAGTTAAGCGTCTGTGGTTTTACTGGGACAGAAAACCCGCCAGAAGACGCAGACAGTTCTCAAGTTTTATTTTAACAAGCAAAGTGTTCTGGTGTGCAGCAGGCTCCTTCTGCAGACAGGAGTGGGCGCCATGTACATAAAGAAAAGTGATGACTCCAGACTTTTTGACAGGAAGATGATTTCCAGACGGTAACTGGAGTCAAACAGCAGAATAAAACCATGCAAGGCTAGAGTGGTATCAACTTTTACTGATCCACATCCAGCTTTTGTGTCAGAAAAACAGCAGAGGTTAGATTTCTGTACTGAAAAGCACAAATTGCATTCTGAACCCTTCAGTCCTATAAATTTGACATAAACTGATTAAACAAGTCTTTTTTTTAAACAAATTATTTCTAATGGTGGCCAACACCAAAATCTATGGAACACAATATCTCTAGCACATGTATTTATGTTTGGGTGCTTGTTTTTCTGAAAGAAGGAGGACATAATGCTATTTTACACATACACTTAGGCCCATATATGATCAAATAATACTGTTGGCACTATGGAGACGTCATTTTTCTGAAATATAAGTTATTTTTTTGAGACAATTTTTCAACCTGGAAATCAGACACTTTATTTGCTGAAATCACGCCTACACCAGTTTGTGTTCCGCCCATTTCATGATGTAACCCTGGATCCCCAGCAAAGCATCATCAAAAACATTTTGACTACATATATAATTATCGGTCTATGTCAGACACGTGACCTGCCTAGCAACCACTACCCCCGGGCGCCATATTAAGTGTACGCGTCTCGTGTTGCTAGGGGAAGCCGCATTAGATATACTGAAAATGCCGAAGTTGAAAAAGCACACTGGAGTCTCACACATGGATAATAAGAAGAAGGAAGAACGCATTCCTTACAGGGATAAACTTGTAAAGGAGGCTGGGGATAGATATAATCAGAAATTGTCTACAATCGACAATGTGGATCCATACGAGCTCAAAGGAAACAAATGGAGCTCAGACGTTTCATTACTGCCTCCAACTACCGCATTGGACGTCACAAACTCTTTTGTTTGGGATCGGCGCATACACATGTAAACAGTTCAAAAATTACAAATCGCTGGAGGCGTTCTCGCATTTTCTCTCCAAAATCCCTTTTCCAAGCGGGAATCCTAAAGAATCTTAAATGGTTGTAAAGTTTTTGTTTCCTGGTATTGTGTGACCTTCACACAACATGAGTGAACCATTTTGTCCAGGTTTATGCACTCCACATACACAGCGATCACAGCTTCCGTTATTGTGTACACTCAAACATCCCATCATGCAACGCGCCTACAACACCTGATACGTCATCTGACAAAGACCGATAGCTGGAATAATTAGCTACAGTAGCCTACTTCACACTGAGCAGCTTACAAAGGTACAGCTTTCCATTCACTTCAGACAGATCTGAACTCAGTTCATTCAATTGAAATCTTAACGTTCACATCCTTCGCCGGTCACCCCAGGCGTACCCCAGGGCTCCGTACTTGGACCCCTTCTGTTCATTATTTATTTCTTACCGCTTGGATGCATCTTCCGGAAATACAATATTCAATTTCCCTGCTATGCCGATGACACCCAGCTAAATGTTTTATACAAACCCATACACTTCACTCCCTCCTCCTTCCCTAATTAGCTGGCTTTCAGAAATCCGATCATGGTTCTCCTCCAACTTCCTACAACTCAATGTGATAAAACTGAATTACCTTTCATTGTCTCAAAGTCCATTCTCTCTAAAATTAATTATAATCATTTTTCATTTAATATCGGCAAATCTTCAGTCACTCCTGTCCCTAAAGTAAAGAGTCTGGGTGTCATCTTGGATAACACCCTATCATTCCATAATCATATAAGAAGTATCACCTTCGCAATATAAATCGTTTACACCCCTATCTTTCTCCTCAAACTGCAGCTTTTATGGTCCATAGCCTGGTTACAAGCCGTATTGACTATTTTCTTTGGCCTCCCTTTAAAATCCATCCATAGGCTTCAACTAATTCAGAACTCAGCTGCCCGCATAGTCTCTAGAAGCCTCCCACTTCATCATATCACTCCTGTTTCGAAACAGCTCCACTGGCTTCCAGTCAAGTTCAGGATTCAGTTTAAACTATTGCTTTACACCTTTAAAGCAATTCACAATCTCGCCCCACCATATTTATCCAATCTCCGCTCCCTCAGATCCTCATCCTGTCTCCACTTAGTTGTTCCCATCATACGACTTAGCACTATGGGGGGCAGAGCTTTCAGTTACTCTGCCCCAAAATTATGGAACTCACTTCCCCCCGATATCAGGAACACTGATTCTCTTCCTGCTTTTAAATCTTGTCTTAAAACTCACCTGTTCCAACTGGCATATTCTGATTAATTTATAGTAGCTGCTTACTTGTATTTAATGAAATTTAATCTCTCTTGGTTTAATGCTGTTATAACATGTTGTGATGCTATTGTTGTAAAGTGTCCTTGGGAGTTTTGAAAGGCGCATCAGTAAAATGTATTATTATTATAAAATCCAACCATTTCTGGCGATTAAACTCTTCTTTAGGAAGGCTGAACAAATTCAGTACCCAGCAACCGAACCAACCACCAGTTCCACCTTTTCAAAGTGTTTAAGCCTGACTCCACACCATCCTGCAGCAGTCCTAGCATGTGTCAAACAGATCAGTTCATTGGTTTCTGAGAAACTTGGAGAACACCTTCAACTTATTAGTAACAGCGATCAATAAAATGCAGCATGTTGGATGCTTGACTTGTAAAGATTTGATTGCACTGAATAATGCATCACAGGATGCAGCACTAAGTGCGACCTGTAATGATTTTGAAAGTGCATTGAGGACCACACAATTAGGCAGAAAGCCATTTGGTGGTAATATGAAACCCTCTGTTGGGCTTGGAAAGCTTGCAGTGTTATCTGATTATCTGTTCTAGATGTATGCCTGTTGTCAGCAGATTTCAATATTCACTTCTTTCAACTCATCATATCCTTTGTTCCCAGGTTTGTTGTTTTGTCTTGTTTTTTGGATTACGTCTCAAATCACATTCTTTACTTTTTAGACAGTGGAATCGAGGCTAAGAAAGGAGAAGAATGTATTTAAACTGAAGGTTTCTCGTTGCTGCTGCGTGATTTTGTACCTGTTCTCCAGAAGTCTTCCTCAGAGGAACCAGCCTGAAATCACAAAGTAGCTTATGTGTTCAGTGTTATCTGTCTAATATGTCTGTCACTATGGATGGGTCTCATCTCCGACAATTCTGACAAGAGATTTGACCTTACTAAACCATTTCCGTTTTTAAAAATGTTGGTTTTCTGGCAGAGACCTGAAATTCAAGCCAACAAATTGATCTCAGAGAACAAAAAAAATGTATATAGTAAAGTATTAAATAAATACATAACATATAACAGTTAAAATATTTTCTTTTTAGGAAACAGTAACATCGATACTTTTGCTTTTTGCCAAAGTCAAGACAATCTGGGATATGAAATGAATATTTCAGACCGCCCCACTGTCTGTGTCAGCAGTGGTAACAAGGTAATCGGGGGTTAAGCTGTTACCTGAGCCAGCTAACAGGAAGTTGCATGATTTATACAGGTGAGGTGGGCGGGGCTACAGCGCACTGCTTGTCTAATGGTTTAATCACCGCTGCAGAGGAGCCGCGGTTTCTAAACCCAGAGTTTCTCTTGGTTTCATGTCTTTTTATTTGCTCTTTTATACTTTTTTGTATGCGTTAAAACTGAAAACAAAAGATGATGTTGGATAAATATCTCTATTTTAGTACTTGTGGCGGGGGCGGAGCTCCTTCCATTCAGCTTCCAGCTGCTGCAAAACAATACAAACGTCAGACTAATTTCTGGAAGAAACATTTTTAACACATAATATTACAGTCAGATGTCCAGCCTGTTTATACTTTATTGCTACGTTGCAAGAACGGCACCGACGAGGGCAGCTAAGCGGGGTCCTTCGGCTCTGTAACATCTGTGGTTGGTAGATAACAGCAACCAACTATGCTACTTGAAGTTGGTAACCAGTTAACATGAAAACAGGGTGTCCTGTAACACTGGGGAGCCGAAGTGTTTCCTAACAGTAGGCATTAACAACGAAAGCTCTCATTCAAGTTCCTTTTCTCCCTTAGAAGAGTCGCTGGCTATAACTGCTGCTAGCAGGAGGCCAGGCCGTACTGAATATGTTTACAGAGTCGCATCTGTTGCTGCCTGAAGTGCAACAGAGTTATGCTTCCATGTGGAAACTCGGTACGCGTCCAAAAACAGATACATGTACTGTTACACCCCTTGTATTTAAGGACTATTGTCCTGTTTGTGTCCGTTTAGCTGTCTGTGTGTTAACTAGAGGTGCTTCTCCTTCTTCACTACTTCACCACCTAGTAAGTGCCTGGAGATGACCGTTAGGGAAGTGATGGTACACAAAAATCAATGCTCAGTAGATTTTCATTATGCTTCAGTCAAGAAAAAGAAAAGGAAATGCTGAGTTATTTTTAGCTTAGAGACAAAGTTCTGGTTCGATCCACTTGTTTGTCTCCACTGCAGGAGAAACCTTAATGGTCCCAGATAGGGGGGCTTGGTGATAGCTGGGACTCACTCTTCCCTTTATGGTTTTGGTTGCATGATGGACTACAGTGTTGCACAGTTAGTTCTGCATGTTTTTAACAACGTTGTATTTGTTTGGTATGTATGTAGAACGAGCTGACAGGTTAGTACCAGGTATGACTTTGTGTATCATTACACCACTAGTTCCTATGACACGGCCATATTATAAAACAAGCTCCAAAAGGTGACTGCACACTTGTTGTCTTCCATTAGGAATGTTATGGATTCAAACTTTGGCATGAAGTTTGAATGTTCTTCACGTGTCCAGGGTTTGCAAACATTATAGGTTAGGTTGCTGTTATGTAAATTTGTTGTAACTTTCAAACCAACAATTAATCAAATATTAGTGTTAACTCATGGGCATATCTGATCCAATTCTGTAAAAGGTGTCTTTTGTAAAGTTACACAGTCAGAAATTAACAGTAATAATTTGATTAATTAAGCCTGTTATAGGAAAAATAAACTGGGGTTTGTTTGTGTCCATGTGATTTATTAATTTATTAATGAAAAAGTTTCAAACTAAATATTTAGTTTAGGAAGCAAATGTATAGTTTCAAAGCAAATATTTAGGTAACAAGCTAAACATTTAGTTTACAAACTGTCATTAAACATTTAGTTTACAAACTAAATATTTAGTTTAAATCTAAATATTTAGTTGACAAGCTAAACTGGCTAATTATTAGTTACCTAACAAAATGTTTAGCTCCAAACTAAACATTCAGCTTGTCAACTAAATGTTTAGTCCGCAAACTAAATACTTAGTTAGCATCTAAATATTTAGCTTCACAATAGCAAGCTAAACTGGCTAGCTAAATATTAAGGTTTGAATTAAACATTTAGTGCAGAGCTAAATATTTAGCTAATATAGTAATTTACTTGTCCAAAAGCGGAAGTGGACTACCAAGATAACAGCTGGGTCTTCCTAACCTCTATATAAACTGCTAGCAAGACTGAATGTCACCTCTTTATAATTTTTTATTTTACTCCCGACATGTAAATGGCCTGTACTTGTATAGCGCTTTATTTAGTCCTTGAGGACCCCAAAGCGCTTCACACTACATTCAGTCATTCACCCACTGGTGATGGCAAGCTACATTGTAGCCACAGCTGACCTGGGACAACTGACAGAAGCGGGCCCTCTGACCACCACCAGTAAGTAGAAGGGTGACGATGACCGAGCTTTTATTGTGATAGTCCACAACTTCCACTTTACTGCAAATGAGCTTTTTGGCATTTCAGTTAAATAATTTGCTCTGAGTTACATATTTAGTTGAAGCTGAATATTTACCTTGTTGCTAAATATTTAGAGCATAATTTGAATCTAAATATTTAGTATGCTTAATCTAGATATTATTTTGCCAACTAAATACTTAGTTTGGGCTAAATATTTCATTTGTAAACTAAATATTTATCTTGCTAACTAAATTTAGCCAGCTAAATAAAACGTAGTTTAAATCTGTCACATGTATAAATGACTTTAGCATGGACGCAAATATCTTTGCAGCATTATCACTCCACCATAAGAGGAGAAGTGGTAAAGGTCTTTTTATCAGGTGAAGGGATGTGTTAGTGGTGAGTGGATGAGGTCGGGGAAGGCTGCAGCTTGATCGCTCCGCTCACTGAGTCATATCAGGTAACAAAACTAATCTCATTTACTATCAGTTTTTGGGAAAACATTTAGAAGATTTTTATTATCAGAAATACAATGACTACCAGCAATCCAAAACTATTCCCGTGATGCATGCATGACTGTGTGAGTGTGAGGGGGGAGGAAGGAAGGAAGGTTTCCATGACAAACTAAAGTCTCTGCAGTGATCCTGACAATTAGTCACACAACTAAGCAGTTGTTTTTTACTTCTAGGAACTTTCAGTTCCCAGATTAAATTATTACTCAAGACATGCAGAAAATTATTTCAACACCCACTTCCATAATGAAGCTATTTTCTCTCTGCATTCATAAAGCTTTTAACATCCAGTTTTTGAATGTCTTCCCCAAGAGCAAACCAATCCACAGCTCAGGAGGACAGTTCCTCTTGCTAAAAACACCTAAATCCGTTAGATGTCTCATGACCAGCAGAACCTGACGACATGCTGAGGAGCTAATTCAGTCACTGGGTTCAGGTGTGCTGGAGATGGGACCCATCAAAAATCTTCAGGACATCCGGCCCAAGAGGCTTGGAGTTGGACACCGCTGTTTCTAGGGGTGCACTGATCCCACTTTTTCAGTCCCGATACCGATACCGATGCCTGGGCTTTGTGTATCTGTCGATACCCGATACTAATCCGATACTATTGTTGAATTAATAATAAACTGTGTAGCCTCCACCTAATACCTTACTTGAAGATACTAAAGGTAACAAACTTTACTAACTAAATATAACTAAGACTTCTTTTTCCCTTTTGACCCTGCTCCTTTTGTTTTGCTGAGGTGCAGGAATTCAGCGCCCTCCTTAGCATAGTGTTTCTGGATAACCTTGATTAAAGTGTTAGTGTTGTACTTTGCAGTAATACCACCTCGCCTCGAAACATTTACTTTGCAGACATTGCAAACAGACGATGAACTAGTTGGAGTGGCAAGCATGAAATATCTCCACACAGCCGACCCTCTGGCTCGCTTCATGATGCTTCTAGCATATACGTTCTGCTGCAACGAAAGAAAACCCCAAAAACCTGGATCAGCTAGTGGATCAGTTCATTTTTCCGATCCCCAATCCAGCTAATTTGTCAGTATCGCGGCCGATATCCAATCCGAATATTGGATCGGTGAACCCCTAGCTGTTTCCTCCATGTTTTATGGTGCATTCACATCAGCCCTGTTTATTCCGCTTTAATCGAAATCTTATTTAAACAGAAAGTCAGTTTTGTTTTGGGAGGTGTGAATGTGCAATCAAACTCTGATGCGGACCAAAACAGCGAACTCTGGACTGGTCCTCCTAAAATCCTTGGAAATTGGTGTGGTTCTATTGAATATGTGAATGTCAAGCCCCAAAAGCAGGACTATAGTGCAGGGCATTCTGGGTAAATACAACCAAAACAACTGCACAGTAACAACAACTCTGCCTCATCCTGAGCCCGATGTTGCAAAGCTTTTGTCTAGAACATTTACCAAAGACAACAGAGGAATCCTAAAACCCCTAATCTGATGCCCCTCCATGTTAGGAACAAGAAATGTCCCTCTAGTAAGTGCCTCTCGGTGCAGCGCAGTGGCATAGCAACCTTTTCAAAAGCGTAAGAGGATGTGCCAATCAAAGCCTGTGGGGGGGGGGGGAGTTGTGAGCTACCTTGACTGGGTCTGTCTCTCAAAATCTTTACAGACACAAGGCCGAACGCGAGCGCAGAGTGGAGCGCATGCTATAGACTTAAGAGTTAACACACATAAGGTTAACTATTTTACAATTTACTATTACTATTTAACTATTTTTTTTCGAGCAACCTTTATTTGATAGTCAATGTGCGCAAATTGCCAAATAGGCTGTAGGCTGCAGCGGAGCAGCGCATTGCAGACACACATGGAACATGGCAGAAGCAGGTAGACGTAAGAAGACAAAAACTTTAAAAGTTTGGGAGCACTTTAGCTTAAACGAAGCAAAGACGTTTGTTATCTGCAACATTTGCAAGAGCTCAGTGTCCGTGTAAGTCGCGAAAAACTATGTTATTTTTTAATTAAAGTCTCCTGTTTGGGATCACTTTGGCTTCCCGATGAAGTATGAAAATGGGGAAAAATAAGGCAGACGACACCAGTGTGCCGGTGTTACATCGATATGATTCCCCCATCCAGAGCTGTTTAGGCTCCAGCCGCACTCGCTTAAAACGAATGACTGTGTTTCAGAGGAGAAACACAGTCTGACAGGATCTGTTTCCTCTAGGCTAAATTGGTCAAATTTAATGTTGATTTGTTGAAACTGCACAGAATGACTTTTTTTATGTTTAACAAGTTATGAAAATAATTTCCAAAAGGAAAATCTTAGTTTGCTTTTTTATATTTTGTTTTCTGAGAATACGTTTTTGGAGATTTTAATGCAAGTAAAGTTTATTTTTAAATGTCATTAAAGGTTTACCTGTTAAAACAACAGAAACTTTTTTTTCAGTATTTCACTGTACCGAAAATTATTCGTTTTAATGAATAAAAGTTCATGTTTTGTACATTGTAGTGTTATGCTGACTCTTTCATTCTATTTT
The DNA here is from genome assembly GCA_963556495.2 of Valencia hispanica. Taxonomy (NCBI): domain Eukaryota; kingdom Metazoa; phylum Chordata; class Actinopteri; order Cyprinodontiformes; family Valenciidae; genus Valencia; species Valencia hispanica. Next base: position 2,978,958 of record OY747720.1, read on the forward strand.
TCATTTATTGTTATTTAATTTTTCAACAGCTGTAAGACATTTGAGGTGATAGGATGTTGTTTTGTGCGCTATTGAACTGTTTTCTAATAATGTTCTGTTGTTAAATAAAGTGAAGGAAGGAGAGAAAAAAAATTTCCGTAGCACTTTTTAAAATTTCCCCCGCTAGTCCGATTAATCGAGTTGAAACCCCATCTGATTCATCAATCATCAAAATAATCGTTTTTGGCAGCCCTAGCCACAACATATTATTTCTTCACATAGAAATATGCGCTTTCGTTGGTCTAACTGCACGCTCAGGTTAGGGCAGTGTTTCTCAAACTATGGGGCGAGCCCCACTAGTGGGGCGCAGAGGTATTGCAGGTGGGGCGTGACATCAACGGGATTTAAATAGTTTTTCCCCCCTAGATTCTGTCGTTGTGAATGTTTCACTGCACTGTAAATTAAATCAACCAGCTCCCCCCTCTCACAAAATTAAACACACTCAAATAAATTAGCAATTGTGATCATCATTGTAAACAGAACCGGGACCTGGAACATCGGGCTGGGAGTTTGACGATGGAATATATCGCAGCAGAACAAAACAAGCTGAAGTAGCCGCATTATCAGAGATTCCATCTACAAAATGTACAAATATCTAAAAAGATCAGTGAACGTTTCAGAGTCAGAAAAGTCACACGGTCAACCATGGAGGAAATACAGGGATGAGTATCTTGCTCTTTATTCATTTATTTATTTATGTTTTTTGTACTTTTGAAAGCTTTGTAAATTTGATAAAACTACAACTTTTATTTTCTCCAACTGTGAGCTGAAGTTCTACATGTAGCAACTAATGACAGCATATATTTCTGAGCCGGTTTTATACCAGTGTGCAACCCCTTTTTCCAACTAATTTATACCCTTAAAAACTTGTAGACTAACTCGGCTATTTAAATACATAAAACACTTTAAAAATCAGGCGTGGTCACCATTCTGTTGGGGCGATAAAAGCATGGGGGGCTTGTGTATGCTCCTTTGTCCAAAGTGGGGAATGATAAAAAAAAAGTTTGAGAAAGACTGGGTTAGGGGAACAAATATAACACCATTCAGTCTTTGAGCAAAACTGCTGGAACACTGAGGGTGTTAAAACTCCCACGCCCCCCATGTTCACTGCGTCCATGGTGCAGCGCCACCTCAGCCGAGGAGGTAAACATGTTGCTCAAATGCTTTGGCTTGTTTGACAAAGAGCCGTGTGAATGCAAACCGCACCAGCTAAAAACAAAAAGCCAAAACGTTGCAGTTTTGGTCCCCAATCGAACCGAGTCTACTGGACTATCAAGTGTGAAAACGACCATAGATGTTTCTCTGCTTATCAAAAATATTAGCCTCATCTAAATCTTCAACTTGTATTTTGGACCCAATCTCAACCAAATTATTTAAAGAAGTGTTCCATTTGGTTCCTGGCCTCATTTTGGATATGATGAATCTATCCTTAGTAAACGGATACGTACCACAGGAATTTAAAATAGCTGTAATTAAACCTTTACTCAAGAAACCTTCCCTTGATCAAGATGACTTAGTGAATTACAGACCTATATCTAACCTTCCTTTCTTATCCAAAGTCCTTGAGAAAATAGTTGCTAATCAAGTCTGTGAGCATCTAAACAGTAACGAGCTGTTTGAAGAGTTTCAGTCAGGTTTTAGAGCTCATCATAGCACTGAAACAGCACTGGTGAAGGTTACTAATGATATTCTCATGGCCTCAGATAATGGACTGGTGTCGGTTCTGGTTTTGTTAGATCTCAGTGCTGCTTTTGACACAGTCGATCATAATATTCTCTTAGAAAGGCTTGAACATGTTGCAGGGATCAAAGGAACAGCACTAGGCTGGTTTAAATCAGATTTGTCTGATAGATTCCAGTTTGCTCATCTAAATGATAAATCATCTTCACTCTCAAGGGTTACTTATGGAGTTCCACAGGGTTCTGTGCTTGGACCAATTCTTTTCACCATATATATGCTTCCAATTGGTAGAATCATTAGACAGCATGGGATAAATTTCCACAGCTATGCCGATGATACACAACTATATTTATCCATAAATCCTGATGAACCCAGTCAGTTAGGTAGATTACAGGCATGTCTGGAAGACATAAAAGCATGGATGACCCTAAACTTTTTGCTTTTAAATTCTGACAAGAAAGAAGTTGCTGTCTTTGGACCAGAAGTTCTTAAACAGAAACTGATTAGTCAATCACTTCATCTGGATGGCATTAAATTGTCCCCCAGTAATAACGTAAAGAACCTCGGCGTTATTTTTGACCAAGACTTGACATTTAAATCCCATATTAAACAGGTTTCTAGGATTTCTTTCTTTCACCTCCGGAATATTGCTAAAATTAGAAACATCCTGTCCAGGAGTGATGCTGAGAAACTAGTCCATGCATTTGTTACCTCAAGGCTGGACTACTGTAATTCTTTACTATCAGGTAGTCCACAAAATGCCATTAAAAGCCTTCAGTTGATCCAAAATGCGGCAGCAAGAGTTCTGATGAATATTAAAAAGAGAGATCACATTTCTCCTGTTTTAGCTTCCCTTCATTGGCTCCCTGTTAAATCCAGAATAGAATTTAAGATCCTTCTTCTTACATACAAAGCCCTTAATAATCAAGCTCCATCATACATCAGAGATCTAATTGTTCCATATGTTCCTAAAAGAGCACTTCGCTCTCAGACTGCAGGTTTACTTGTAGTTCCTAGGATTTCTAAAAGTAGAATGGGAGGCAGATCTTTTAGTTATCAGGCTCCTCTCCTGTGGAACCAGCTCCCAGCTTTAGTCCGTGAGGCAGACACTCTGTTTACTTTTAAGGCCAGGCTTAAAACTTTCCTTTTTGATAAAGCTTATAGTTAGAGTGGCTAAGGTCATCCTGAGCTATCTCTGTAGTTATGCTGCTATAGGCTTAGACTGCTGGAGGACAGACTTACCAATTTTCTTCACTCTGCTACTTCCTTTTCTCCTACTACTCCCCAGTTGTATTACAGTACATTCTGTTATTTCGACTGTTAACTTTGTTTTCTCTCAGTGTTTTTCTCTCCATAGAAGATATACCTGGTCTGGTATTCTGCTTGGCTGCAATGCCCTGTTGGACGGGGGGCATCGACTGGGATGATCCTCTCAGTAATTGAACATCCACTGTGTCATGTTATCAACTTTTTACTTTCTGTAACATAGAAAGTTCTCTTATATCAGATCTTCTGTTCCTTCTGTGTTTCTGCTCTGTCTTCTCAAACCCCCAGACGGTCGTGGCAGATGGCCGCTCCTACTGAGCCTGGTTCTGTTGGAGGTTTCTTCCTGTTAAAGGGGAGTTTTTCCTCTCCACTGTCGCTACATGCTTGCTCAGTATGAGGGATTGCTGAAGGATTGCTGTGGTTGGAAATCTGCCCAACCTCACGCCAATGACTGACGCAATCTGCTGGGATTCCTTAAATAGGAAACTTTTTAACTGATTGGAATGTTTGTATAATTGTATTGAAATGACTTCTTGTTAAGTGCCTTGAGATGACATCTGTTGTGAATTGGCGCTATATAAATAAACTGAATTGAATTGAATTGAATTGAATTGCTTAAACACACCTGACTCAAAGGATTATAGGTCAACAAAAACCTGCTAACAAACCATTAAAATCTGGAGTTACAGTAGTAAATCTGCTGCTGTACATTTTTTACCTGAATAACGAAGCTTTGACTAGCAGAGCTACATCCAGCAGCAGGCTTCACTGGCCTTGTGGCCAATAATAGCAGAACCAAAGCCTCTAACTGTTGCACAACACGAAACAATAAATCAACATTATTTTCTAATGATGCTGCAGATGTAATCGTATAAGACCCTCAGCCTGATATCAGTTCTAACCCTCCAGTGTATTTCTGCTCCAGATTTAATGTCCCAGTATAATCAGATTTCATGTACTGTGTAGAACAGCTTCAAGCCTCCAGTTCAGAACTTTCATTTGAAGACTTATCTCAGATAAACGGTAAAATTAACAATAAGCTAACCAGGTGGATAGGAAAATATGAAAAATATTAGTCAGGTCTAAAGTTTACAATCAAGGGGACTCAACAGCCTTATGATTAATGAGCATTGTATGCATGACTACAAGGAAGTTGATGATTAACAGGCACTAGGCTATAAAAAAGTACTTTTTTGTTGCAATAATCGTGCAATGAAATATTTCACTTCCTCATGTCACACTGGATATAACCACAGGCTAGTGCTGCTGGATGTTGGGACTCCATCAAGATCATCTTCACAGAATGTAATCAGATTTGTGAGCAGTGGCTTCATAGTGACACCCCCCCCCCATCAGGTGGGACTCCTGAGGCGCCGGTTGTTTTTATCTGCCTCTGGTTCCACTGTCTTGCCCACCATCAGTGTAAAAGTGGCCTGATACAGATGAGTAATCAGACTGAAGGCAGAGCACTTCCTGGTGTTACAACAAATCCTGTCTCCTCCTTTTTAGTCGAGCTTTCCGTGTTTTCCTGAAAGAAACGAACGGAAAGCATGTGGCTTGGTTGCTGCATGTCTTTACTCTAATGCAAACAGTTCCAATGAGACACATCATTGTCATATGAGTTCATTTGGGCCTTATTTATCCTCATGTTAAACCACTATTTGTAATGATTATACAACAAAGAATTTATGTTAAAAACAACAATGAGGTACTTAGAGCGTAGGAACCGGGGGGGGGGACTTCTCTCCCCCAATACTGGAGAACCGTGGAGGAGAAAAATATTAGATATTAGAAAATATTTTACTCGCATCCACAAAACTGAAGTCAGTTTCCGTTTCTAGCTTCTGATTCAGGAAATGGCTAAAGGGCAGTTATACCAAATTTTTCTCTACCATGAGCTTCTTTAATCTGCCCCAGCTCCAAAACTACAATACCTAGACATTTCAAAGATGGACTAGATTATTCTGCTGCAATAGCAGATTAAATAAAACCAATTCTGTGATTTGTGAAATCTTTCTGTGTTGTGTGAAACTTCAATAAAGGGCACTTTTACTGTTTTTTCATGCATCTGGACAACACTAGATCTGCCCCTACTCCAGAACTACAATACCTGGATATTTCACACCTGGACGTGGTTTATTCTGCACTAATACCTGAAATATTAAAACCAAGTTTGTGATTTTTTAAAACCTTTTTTTGATTTGTGAAACTTCAACACTGGCCGATTTCAGTGTGTTTTTGTGCGTCTGGACCACAGTAGAACAGCCCTAGCTACAAACCTACATAACCTTGACATTTCAAACCTGGACGAGATTATTCAGCACTAATAGTAAAATAAATAAAACCACGTCTAGGATATTTGAAACCTTTCTGTGATTTGTGAAACCTCAATAAAGGGCCATTTTCATGGTTTTTCATGTATCTTGACCACACTAGAACAGCTCCAGCTACAAAACAACAACAGATAGTTATTTTAAACCTGGACTAGATTATCATACTCTACACATCATTCCACATTGGAGAATATTGTGGATTGTGTGTCAAACCAGGTGGTCAGCAGCACAGGAGCACCACAGGGGACCGTACTCTCACCATTCCTTTTCACTCTGTACACCTCAGACTTCCAGTACAAATCAGAGACCTGTCATCTGCAGAAATACTCAGACGTATCAGAGATGGACAAGAAGCTGAATGCAGAGAGCTGGTGGACCGCTTTGTGACATGGTGTGGAAACAATCGTCTCACCTTGAATGTGAACAAAACAAAGGAGATGATTGTAGATTTCAGAAGAAACAGGGATAAGTCAAACACTGTTTCAATCATGGGAGAAGAAGTGGAGGTGGTTGAGGAGTATAAATACCTCAGAGTTCACCTTGACAACAGACTGGACTGGAGGCCCGAACCAATCTGGTGCCCTAGGCAAGATTTTAAGTGGCGCCCCCTTGCATCGCAGTACAGTACTTGCCCTCCTAGTGTACACATACTCACAAGAAACTTAATAGCTTTGTTTTAGACATTCTTTTATTTAAATAAAACAATTGCATATTCAAAATACTAATTACAATAATAATAATTAAAGAAACAAATATAAAAATGAACTCAACATATGAAATACAATATAGATAGCTTACACAAAGTATTAAATTTAAATTCTCCCAAAATGAAAAGTGTAAACAGGCGACATTAACTTAAATACAATAGAAATACGGCACTGTGCAAAATAAGACATTATTATCTTATCTATCTTATCTTATCTTATATCTCATCTATCTTATCTTATCTTATATCTCATCTATCTTATCTTATCTAATCTATCTTATATATCTTATCTATTAGTATGTTTAAGTAGGCACAAAAATACTACAAGGATTTGAATTTAAAAAAATGAAAAAATGATCTTAAAAAGAGCTCTATTGGTGTTTTTGGTCCTGCCTTAAATTACTTCAGAAACTACACCACCACCTCCTTAATCTCACATGACTTGCTACAGCTTGACTTTCCTGGATTTTCTTAAGGCAAAGTCATCTTTCTAGAGTTGCGCTGCTCTGGGTGGCTGCATGTTGGATTGGCTCTGTTGGCTACATATTAAGTTTCGTTTTTTTGTACATTGGTTCCTCTTTTTTCTTAAAGAAGATTGCATTTTTTTGACCTGTATACTTTCTAGTTTTTGGTGCTGTGAAGCTGGAAGGATTTTTGCTGTAACTTTTTCCCTTTTTGACAATTTGTTATGATGCGTAACCATGGCAACAATGTGGTTTACAACCGGGAGCAGCTGATTAACATCGCAAAAGCTGAAATAATACCTCAACTGAAGCCACAAATCCCTGATGAGTTGATAAGGAGGAGACGTGGATGCAGAGCAGGAGCGAAAAGGAGACAGAGAAAGAGGAAGTTCAAGCCATTTCTTCCATCGATCATAATGGGCAACGTAAGATCACTGGCTAACAAGATGGATGAACTCCAAGCCCTTACAAGGACTCAGCCAGAATACCGTGAAGGCAGTGTTATGTGTTTTACGGAGACATGGTTGCTGGATCATATCCCCGACTCCAACGTCTCTCTGCCAGGCTTCCTGACTGTACGAGCAGACAGAGATCTGAAGACGAGCAGGAAAAGAAAAGGAGGTGGAGTAGCAGTGCTTGTCAACAACAGATGGTGTCATCCAGGACATGTTACTGTGAAGTGTCGTCTCTGCAGCCCAGATGTCGAACTCTTGGCAGTGAGTTTTCGTCCATATTATTTACCAAGAGAGTTCACCAGTGTAATTTTTGCAGTTGTTTACATTCCACCTTCAGCCGTTGCCGACACTGCATCTGATGTCATCAGTTACGTTGTTGCTAAGCTACAGACACAGCACCCCAATGGATTTGTGGCAATATCTGGTGATTTTAATCATGCCTCGCTCTCTACTACACTTCCAACATTTCAACAGTTTGTCAGCTGCTCTACAAGAGAAAACATTTGTTTTATGCAAATGTAAAGGATTCATACACGTCCAAACCAAGACCTCCTCTGGGACAATCAGATCACAATCTTGTTTTTCTCTGTTCAGCATATAAACCCCTTGTTGAGAGGCAACCTGTGACAAAACGAACTGTGAGAAAATGGTCACAGGAAGCTGAAGAAGCCCTGCAGGATTGTTTTGCAACCACAGACTGGATGACTCTTTGCCAAGCACATGGAGAGGACATCAATGCCATGACTGAGTGTGTGACTGACTATATAAACTTCTGTGTGGACATCATCCCCACCAGAACAGTGAGATGCTTCCCTAATAACAAACCCTGGATCACCAGTGACCTGAAGGAACTGCTAAACAAGAAAAAAAGAGCCTTCAGGGAGGGAGACAGGGAATTACTGAGGAGTATACAGAAGCAACTTAAGGTCAAGATCAGAGACAGCAAGGAGGCATACAGGAAGAAGCTGGAGAACAAACTACAGAGGAACAATATCCGAGATGTCTGGTCAGGAATGAGAAGGATCACAGGTTTTAAGGACAGGAAGGATTGGATAGATGGAAGTCTGGACAGAGCCAATGAACTGAACATATTCTTCAACAGGTTCAGTTCAGGAACTAGCTCAGCATCCTCCTCTCCTGTTCCCAGCCAAACAGACATCCCACTCTCCTCTGATCAAAAGCTTTCCTGTTACACCTCGGATGTTTTATCCTTCACCTCAGCCATGAAGTCTTCTGATTCCACAAGTTTGACTTCAACCAAGTCAGGAAATGCTGCTACCCCCTTTGCCTCCTCTCCCACTTGTCTGTCTCCAAAAGTCAGGTGAAAAGGCAGCTGGAGAAACTGAACCGGAACAAGGCTGCAGGTCCAGATGGTGTCAGCCCCAGAGTCCTGAAGGCCTGTGCAGAGAAGCTCTGTGGGATTCTGCAGCACCTCTTCAACCTTAAGCCGCGTTCACACCGGTCAGCGCGTCCAGGCGTCAAATCGCTCAAACGGACGAAAGTCGACGCTTTAAAATTAAAACCCAGCTGCTTGCACACTTGTGGTCTGCGTCGGCGCGTCGGGGCATCAGCGCGTCACGTCATTACGTCAGCGTGCGGGCGTGGATTTGTCTGTTGCTAGTTGTTTACAACATGGCGGATCTTGTCGAGAGAGTGGCTTGGGCTTTAATTAATGAAGCCACACAACGTTGAAAGTTAAAAGAAATATATTTAACTGCTTACCTGGCACTCCAATATCCTCCGATATCTTCCTCCAAATCAGATCCGATCTCTTCCTGTCTTTGTAAAAAGACGAAGACGGGTCATACAGTTCACGGACATTACATACAGCAACGATCAGTTTGTCCTCCATCTTGAATAAAAAATTTGCCGATTCCCCCATGGAAGGAGTTTATACGTCAGTACAACGAGTCGCTCTGATTGGTTGACGCCGCGCGTCTGCTGCCCGAAAGTTCAATTTTCCCAACTTGAGCAACTTGAACGCGCTGATGCCAGCTGCGCTGATGCCAGCTGCGCCGACGCGCGCGACTTGCTGCTTGGCAGTTTGACGCCCACTAGATGCGTAGATACCATAGACTTGCATGTAATCTAGCTGCCCTGCTGCCTGGACGCGCTGACCGGTGTGAACGCGGCTTTAGCCTAACTCAGGAGAAGGATCCAGTGTTGTGGAAGACATCCTGCCTTGTTCCAGTACCTAAGAGAACTCACCCATCAGTCATCAATGACTATAGACCTGTTGCCCTGACATCCCACATCATGAAGGTCCTGGAGAAACTCCTGTTGGCACCCCTGAGTAAGCAAACAAGAACATATCAGGACCCACTGTAGTTGGCTTTTCACCGTGGAGTTGGAGTTGAAGATGCCATCATCCACCTACTTCAACCAACCCACTGTCATCTGGACAAAGCAGGCAGCACTGTGAGGATCATGTTCTTTGATTTCTCCAGTGCATTTAACACAATTCAGCCTGATTTCCTTTGTCAGAAACTCTTGAAGACACAGGTGGAGCCCTCAACAATCACCTGGATCAATGACTACCTGACCAACAGACCACAATTTGTGAGACTGAAGAATGTTGTGTCAAACCAGGTGGTCAGCAGCACAGGAGCACCACAGGGGACCGTACTCTCACCATTCCTTTTCACTCTGTACACCTCAGACTTCCAGTACAAATCAGAGACCTGTCATCTGCAGAAATACTCAGATGACTCTGCAATTGTCGGGTTTATCAGAGATGGACAAGAAGCTGAATACAGAAAGCTGGTGGACCGCTTTGTGACATGGTGTGGAAACAATCGTCTCACCTTGAATGTGAACAAAACACAGTGGATGGTTGTAGATTTCAGAAGAAACAGGGATAAGTCAAACACTGTTTCCATCATGGGAGAAGAAGTGGAGGTGGTTGAGGAGTATAAATACCTCAGAGTTCACCTTGACAACAGACTGGACTGGAGGCGCAACAGTGAAGCCGTCTACAAGAAGGGACAGAGCAGACTGTACTTCTTGAGGAAGCTTAGGTCCTTCAAGGTTTGCAGCAAGATGCTGCAGATCTTCTACAAGTCTGTTGTGGAGAGTGTAATCTCTTCAGCCATCATCTGTTGGGGTAGCAGCATCAGAGCCAGGGATTTAAATAGGCTAAACAACCTGATAAAGAAGGTTCTGGTTCTGTTCTTGGGACGACTGTGGAACATCTGGAGATGATGATGCAAAGAAGGATTCTTCATAAAATCAAAACAATTATGGACAACCCTGAGCATCCTCTTCATGAGACAGTCATACAACAGAGCGTCTTCAGTCGGAGGCTTCTTCAGTTTCGCTGCAATACAGACCGCTACAGGAAATCCTTCCTGCCCACAGCCATCATCATCTATAACAACTCCTTCAAGAATTATTATGAGCTACACCAACACTTAATTTCCCTCTGGGATCAATAAAGTATTTTTGAATTGAATTGAATTGAACCTACAACATCATTTGACAACTGATTAGAGACCACATGTCTGATGCTTGTGATGGCAAGTCCACTGAGACATCATATTCATCTTCATCATCTTGCATCATAGTAGATCTCAGGTAAGTTTTAATCAGTTTGAGCTTTGAGAAGCTTCTTTCAGCAGCACCCACTGTAACAGGAAGAGTGGCAGAGATTTTCAAAGCAACCCACATGTTGGGGTACATTTCTGCCAGCTTCTTCACATGCAGGAAGGTCAAAAGCGCTTGATGCTGCTGACGTGGAGGCGAAAAGAGGAGCGCTTGATGCACCTTGAATCACCTTGTTGTTGAAAGTGTGCTATACAAATAAAATTGCCTTGCCTTGCCTTGATGCTACTGAGGTGGAGGCAACAGGAGGAGCGCTTGATGCTGCTGCATACCTGCTGGTTTGTGCTGCTGAGGTGGAGGCGACAGGAGGAGCGCTTGATGCTACTGAGGTGGAGACAACAGGAGGAGCGCTTGATGCTGCTGCATACCTGCTGGTTTGTGCTGCTGAGGTGGAGGCGACAGGAGGAGCGCTTGATGCTACTGAGGTGGAGACAAAAGGAGGAGTGCTTGATGCTACTGAGGTGTAGGCAACAGGAGGAGCGCTTGATGCTGCTGCATACCTGCTGGTTTGTGCTGCTGAGGTGGAGGCGACAGAGTGATTGGGAAGGGTGGGACTGAGAAACCTCAGCAGCGCATCTGAAGACAGAAGAGGAGTATGTGACACCAGTCTAATAATAATAAATAACACATTATTAAAAAAATTATTTATAAAATGAAATAATATAAATGAGAAACCTAGAGATAAATACATAATGTAGACTATAGTGTATAATATACAATGTATTTTTTCAGATACAAATTATATTAGTAATTCATATATTAGTAATAATTTAAATTTATTGTCATTACAATGAAATTCTAATTAGCAGACTGCAAAAGAATCAGTAAACTGCAGTATAATATTGCATGTGGGAATGCTAAGTTATGCTCCAACATTAATGTTTGATTAATGCCAATAAAATTAACATTAATACACCTGCTGATTAGATCTAATATTTACACATTTGTCTGAGGAAGGTACTCATATTACTATTTTCCATAATAACAGCGCTAGGCTTATCTGTTAGAACCATTGACTATTAATATTTTGGTTAGAACTGGCAGATAGCACTGGCTAGTTATAGATTATACAATACATTATTGATCATTGTTCTGTAACATCAAAATAATATCATTAACATCATCTTTACTGTAACATTACCTTTGTCTTTGTCGCGTTTTTCCTCCTCTTCTTTTCTTTTTTTCCTCCCCTGGGCACCAGATAATTTGGGACTCTTTGACATATTAACTTTTTTTTGACGCAAATAAAAACAAAAACCCAATGGCAGCCGGGTAAAAGAAGTCTGATTGGTGGAGGTGGTTTCCCATCCTGCTTTGTGGTGCCTCATGTTTTGTTCTCCACCGTGAGCTAAGTGTATGTGTGATCCCTTCAACGACCACCTGGTCGCATTATAGTAAGAACTTATAAGAGAAAGTCAAGGCCATGTAAATCCCATTGATGGTCCTCTCGACATAGTATCAATGGAGCACAATAAAGGCACAAAGTTCTTTACGTGGCCTTGGCGCCCCCAGAGTATACGGCGCCCTTAGCATTTGCCTATAATGCCTATGCCACGGGCCGGCCCTGCTGGTGTGGTGCAGATGTGGAAAAGGTGCTGAAATGTGTCTTAAAACCTTTTTAACCCCCGGGTCCCCCTCGGCCTAATTTGAAGCCTGTTTCTCGAAGAATGCTTACCCATTAAAAATTAGTATATCTCAGCAACCAAAGGGAGTATCTGAACCATTTTGGTGTCATTGTAAAGGTAACATTGAGTTGAATTGATAGATGTATCATTTTGCATGTTATCTGTTACTAGTTAGGAGAAACTATATAACTATATATATATATATATATATATATATATATATATATATATATATATATATATATATATATATATATATATATACGTATATAACTCTATATAACTATAGAACACAGCAGAAATGGGGGGGTTTTGCTCCGCCTAAAAAAACAAACATGTTTTATATTGAAAAACTCTATGGATTTTGCTTGAATGGCAGTGGTTACTCAATAAAATGTAAATACAACATGTGGACATTATCTCTGCAAAACTTGATACTGATTATGTGAAGCAGGACAAAACTAGAGAGGTTTTGGTACAGGCAAGTCAGGCGAGGTGTCCAGTTTGGCACAGTTTTTCACAAAGTGCCATTTCTATTTTTGTAATGTAAAAGTTATATTTTTTTATTTTAATGTCACACAGTGTTCAGTAGTCCTAAAATAAACACTTTTGGGCGTTTTGGGGGAAAAAAATCTGATAATAATGCTATGTATATTTTTATCCTGTGCGCTATGCGCCCTCTTGTGTAATGCACATGCATTGCCGGCTGGTAGTTTCATTTTACGCAAAGACCTACCCTCGCAGCGGATTGGTCAATTTTGATGAGCGATACCTCGTTGGATTCGTAGAAGCCAATAGAATAACGCCAAAACTTTCCAAAAAAGATTGACAACACAGTCAGCCAACCAGGGAGCCGAGAACAGAGTACCAGGAAGTGCCAGCATTCCCTGCGAACAGACGACAAAAACACTTTCTAGGAGCCACAAATAGTAAGAGAGACGCCCGAAAAGTTCTGAATGGTGCATAAGAGATGGAAGTATCAGAAAATACCGTTTATTTGTCGAAGAAATCATCTTTACACGGCAAAACAGCAAAGGTAGGGCAAATTTTACTACTGCAATTCTGAAAAGCGATTTCCTGTTGTGTAATACTTTGGCTTGTATCTCCGCGGTGAGTTGGTGTAGCGTCTTGGCAGATGTATTCTTGGAATCGGCTGGTTCTCTGCTTTCATTTGAGGGGCTGCTTGTGAATTTAGGACAAAGGATTGCTGCGGTAGAGCCAGAAATGTGGCGGCTGGGTTGACAAAACTATGATGTTAGGAGTTTGTTTGCAAATAGTTATTTACGTGGCATCTGAGTTGTGTTTGTGGTTGGTAAAAAATAGTTTAGATAGCCTTGTAGCGCGTGGTCTTCTGTTTAATTTGATGTGCATTCTGACTATTTTTTCTGTCAGGTTGTGTTGTCTCAACCCTGTTGGAAAAAAGTAATTCCCTAGGTCCCCCAAGTGGGGGACCCTCGGGTTTAACAAGTTGAAGTTTCACAAATCCCATAGTTGGTTTTAATTATTCTGTTATTAGTGCAGAATAATCTAGTCCAAGTTTGAAATGTCTAAGTATTGTAGTTTTATAGCTGGAGCTGTTCTAGTGTGGTGCAGATGGAGAAAAAGTGATGAAATCAGCCTCTATTGAAGATTCACCAAACAATAAAAGGTTTCACAAATCCCAGAGTTGGTTTTAAATATTCTCCTATTAGTGCAGAATAATCTAGTCCAAGTTTGAAATGTTTTGGTATTGTAGTTTTTAAGCTAGAGCAGAATAAAGATGCTCTGGGTAGAGAAAAAATAGGTGTAATTGTACTTTAGCCATTTCCTGAATCGAAAGCTAGAAACGCAAATCAGCTTCAGCTTCGTCTCATATGGAGAGAAAATAGTCTCAAAACATCTGTGTGTGTAATACTTGATTTGTAACCTGTGTCAGCCCGTCTGTGTGTAGCTGTGAGTACTTGTGTGAGTAAAACTTGATTTGTAAACCGTAAAATAAATTTTGTGTGTAACTTCGAGTACTTGCAATTGTGTGTTCAAATGTACACAAAATTATCAATAAATTACAAGTACAAAATACATTTACACATACACAATTTCAAATTACACTAACCTAAAACTAACTACAAATTCAACACGGCTTATACGCGTACAATTTCGTTAAATGCGTTTTCACCAATCGCCTGATAAACACAGACAAAACCACGTTGACGCACACATCAGGGTTACAAGTGCACCAGCGGTTTTGAGACTCATTTCACTCCACCAGATCTGTGCGTATATGATGTGTTTAAATGCTAGTAGAATGCTGGGTCATTGGAGTTTTCTCATCACTTTCCCTCTAAACAATATGCCGCTTATGCATTACTGCATTTAATCAGAAGCAGGAAAAAGACATGAAAATGCACTCAGGACTAGGCAAGGCAAGGCAATTTTATTAGTATTGCACACTTTCAACAACAAGGTGATTCAAGGTGCTGTACATGATTAGAGGTAAAATAAAAACAGCAGTAAAACACAAAGCATATAAAGTAAAAACAGCAATAAAGGTAGAAACACACAGATACTTCAAGGCATTAAACAGCAAGATACATAAACAAAACATGATATATGAAAACATTACACAAAGGCAGCTCTAAACAGATACGTTTTTAGTTGTGACTTAAAAGAACTCAGTGTTTCAACAGCTTTGCAGTTTTCTAGGGATGTTGAATAGACTGGAATTAGAGGACCTGAGTGGTCTGGTGGGGGTTGCTATAGTAACAGTAGATCTTCAACATACTTTGGTGCTAAGCCATTCAATGATTTATAAACTAGTAGACGTATTTAGAAGTCTATTCTCTGAGCTACAGGGAGCCAGTGTAAGGACTTTAGAACTGGGGTGATGTGCTCTACTTTCCTGGTTCTAGTGAGGAACACGAGCAGCAGCGTTCTGGATCAGCTGCAGCTGTCTGATTGACTTTTTAGGCAGACCTGTGAAGACGCTGTTGCAGTAATCAATCCGACTAAAGATAAACGCATGGATGAGTTTTTCTAGGTCCTGTTGCAACATCAGTCCTTTAATCCTAGAAATGTTCTTCAGGTGATAGAAGGCTGACCTTGTTATTGCCTTTATGTGACCCTGGAGGTTCAGGTCTGAGTCCATCACTACACCTAGATTTCAGGCCTGATCAGTAGTTTCTAGCTGGATTAACTGAAGCTGTGTGCTGACTGTTGATCGTTCCTCTTTAGGTCCAAAAGTAATTACTTCTGTTTTGTTTCTATTCAGCTGGAGAAAGTTATGACACATCCATCCATTTATTTGCTCGATGCATTTACTTAGGGTTTTAATTGGTTCAAAGTCACCTGGCGACATCATAATGTAAAGCTGAGTATCATCCGCGTAGTTATGGTAGCTAATGTTATTGGTTGCTATAATCTTGCCTAGTGGGAGCATGTAGATATTAAATAAGAGGGACCCCAGGATGGAGCCCTGGGGCACCCCACATGTGATTTCTTTTCGTTCTAATGAAAAGTTTCCTATTGAATCAAAGAAGTCCCTGTTCTTTAGGTAAGACTTAAACCAGCCAAGTCCTGTACCAGAGAGTCCGACCCAGCTCTCCAGACGTTCCAATAATATATCATGATCAACACTGAGGTCCAACAGAACCAGCACTGTGGTTCTACTACAGTCTGTATTTATGCGGCTGTCATTGAATACTTTGACTAGGACAATCTCAGTGCTGTGGTGAGAACGGAAACCAGACTGAAAAACATCAAAGCAGTTGGTCATTGTTAGGAAGCTATTTAACTGCTGAAACAGCTTTTTCAATAATCTTACTGATGAATGGAAGATTAGAGATCGGCCTGTAGTTCTGCATTAACGTGTTGTCCAGATTTTTCTTTTTTAGCAGTGGTTTAATAACTGCTGTTTTTAAAGCCTGAGGGAAGACACCTGATAGCAGGGATGAGTTCACTATTTTAGTCAGATCAGACCCAATGACAGGGGAAACTTTCTTAAGGAAAGCTGTGGGTAGGATATCAAGACAGCCTAAACACAAACATAACTGAGCATCACAACACCCATTTTGCCGTATTATGAACACACACACTGTCTGTCTTTAAGCCGATGCTGCTGACATCCACACCTTTGGTGCATTTAGGGGAGCATCGGAAATCCTTTACACTACCCTACCCATTGGTACACAGTTTCAAAACAAATTCATTCATTTTCATAATATAAAATTCAGTTTTAATTCCATGATAATAATTTCCAAATGAATACATTCAAATTAGGCAAATTCAGATTCAGTTTTTAAAAGCATTTATTCAAGTTGACTAGCAAACGGGTCCGACCTAAACACCAGATGAGAGCCACCAGAACCAACAATCCAGATGACCCGAAGGCTCTATCAAAGTAACCTGGCCTTCCAGAACCTTAGCGGAACCATTGGCTGATCTCCTCCATGCCACACTGGATTGATTCAGAAATTCATGCAAAAGGAGCCCAGACCAAGTATTGAGTACATAGAAAATTAACATACTTTCAGTTTAGGGTATTTTTTTGTTGATCTTATGTAAAACTCCGATTTTCTGAGACTCTGAATTTTGGGTTTTCATTCTCTTTGAGTCAGAGTGATCAAAACTACAAGAAATAAAGGCTGGAATTATTAGCATGAAACCTGCAGCCTGGAGCATGCAGCCTGGAGCCTGGAGCATGCAGCCTGGAGCATGAAGCCTGGAGCATGAAGCCTGGAGCATGAAGCCTGGAGCATGAAGCCTGGAGCATGAAGCCTGGAGCATGCAGCCTGGAGCATGAAGCCTGGAGCATGAAGCCTGGAGCATGAAGCCTGGAGCATGAAGCCTGGAGTCTGGAGCATGAAGCCTGGAGTCTGGAGCATGAAGCCTGCAGCCATGAGCATGAAGCCTGGCGCCTGCAGCCATGAGCATGAAGCCTGCAGCCATGAGCATGAAGCCTGGAGCCTGCGGCCAGGAGCATGAAGCCTGGAGCATTAAGCCAGGAGCCTGCAGCCAGGAGCCTGCAGCCTGGAGCATGCAGCCTGGAGCATGGACCATGCAGCCTGGAGCATGCAGCCTGGAGCATGAAGCCTGGAGCATGGAGCCAGGAGCATGAAGCCTGCAGCCTGGAGCATGAAGCCTCCAGCATGAAGCCTGCAGCGTGGAGCATGAAGCCTGCAGCGTGGAGCATGAAGCCTGCAGCGTGGAGCATGAAGCCTGCAGCCTGGAGCATGAAGCCTGCAGCCTGAAGCCTGCAGCCTGAAGCCTGGAGCATGAAGCCTGGAGCATGAAGCCTGGAGCATGAAGCCTGGAGCATGAAGCCTGGAGCATGAAGCCTGGAGTCTGGAGCATGAACCTTGGAGTCTGGAGCATGAACCTTGGAGTCTGGAGCATGAAGCCTGCAGCCATGAGCATGAAGCCTGGCGCCTGCAGCCATGAGCATGAAGCCTGCAGCCATGAGCATGAAGCCTGGAGCCTGCGGCCTGGAGCATGAAGCCTGGAGCCTGCGGCCTGCGGCCTGGAGCATGAAGCCTGAAGCCTGCGGCCAGGAGCATGAAGCCTGGAGCATTCAGCCTGGAGCATGAAGCCTGGAGCATGCAGCCTGGAGCATGGAGCATGAAGCCTGCAGCCTGGAGCATGAAGCCTGGAGCATGAAGCCTGGAGCATGAAGCCTGGAGTCTGCAGCATGAAGCCTGGAGCATGAAGCCTGGAGTCTGGAGCATGAAGCCTGCAGCGTGGAGCATGAAGCCTGCAGCATGAAGCCTGCAGCGTGGAGCATGAAGCCTGCAGCGTGGAGCATGAAGCCTGGCGCCTGCAGCCATGAGCATGAAGCCTGCAGCCATGAGCATGAAGCCTGGAGCATGAAGCCTGGAGCATGAAGCCTGGAGCATGAAGCCTGGAGTCTGGAGCATGAAGCCTGGCGCCTGCAGCCATGAGCATGAAGCCTGCAGCCATGAGCATGAAGCCTGGAGCCTGCGGCCTGGAGCATGAAGCCTGCAGCATGAAGCCTGCAGCGTGGAGCATGAAGCCTGCAGCGTGGAGCATGAAGCCTGCAGCGTGGAGCATGAAGCCTGCAGCGTGGAGCATGAAGCCTGGAGTCTGGAGCATGAAGCCTGGCGCCTGCAGCCATGAGCATGAAGCCTGCAGCCATGAGCATGAAGCCTGGAGCATTAAGCCAGGAGCATGCAGCCTGGAGCATGAAGCCTGGAGCATGCAGCCTGGAGCATGGAGCATGAAGCCTGGAGCATGAACCCTGGAGCATGAAGCCTGGAGCATGAAGCCTGCAGCCTGGAGCATGAAGCCTGGAGCATGAACCCTGGAGCATGAAGCCTGGAGCATGAAGCCTGCAGCCTGCAGCATGAAGCCTGCAGCGTGGAGCATGAAGCCTGCAGCCTGCAGCATGAAGCCTGCAGCCTGGAGCATGAAGCCTGCAGCGTGGCGCATGAAGCCTGCAGCGTGGCGCATGAAGCCTGCAGCCTGGAGCATGACGCCTCCAGCATGAAGCCTGCAGCCTGGAGCATGAAGCCTGGAGCATGGAGCCTGGAGCATGAAGCCTGCAGCGTGGAGCATGAAGCCTGCAGCGTGGAGCATGAAGCCTGCAGCCTGGAGCATGAAGCCTGCAGCCTGGAGCATGAAGCCTGCAGCCTGGAGCATGAAGCCTGCAGCCTGGAGCATGAAGCCTGCAGCCTGAAGCCTGGAGCATGAAGCCTGGAGCATGAAGCCTGGAGCATGAAGCCTGGAGCATGAAGCCTGGAGTCTGGAGCATGAAGCCTGGAGTCTGGAGCATGAAGCCTGCAGCCATGAGCATGAAGCCTGGCGCCTGCAGCCATGAGCATGAAGCCTTCAGCCATGAGCATGAAGCCTGGAGCCTGCGGCCTGGAGCATGAAGCCTGGAGCCTGCGGCCAGGAGCATGAAGCCTGGAGCATTAAGCCAGGAGCCTGCAGCCAGGAGCCTGCAGCCTGGAGCATGCAGCCTGGAGCATGGAGCATGAAGCCTGGAGCATGCAGCCTGGAGCCTGGAGCATGAAGCCTGGAGCATGGAGCCTGGAGCATGAAGCCTGCAGCCTGGAGCATGAAGCCTCCAGCATGAAGCCTGCAGCGTGGAGCATGAAGCCTGCAGCCTGGAGCATGAAGCCTGCAGCCTGGAGCCTGAAGCCTGCAGCCTGAAGCCTGGAGCATGAAGCCTGGAGCATGAAGCCTGGAGCATGAAGCCTGGAGCATGAAGCCTGAAGCATGAAGCCTGGAGTCTGGAGCATGAAGCCTGGAGTCTGGAGCATGAAGCCTGCAGCCATGAGCATGAAGCCTGGCGCCTGCAGCCATGAGCATGAAGCCTGCAGCCATGAGCATGAAGCCTGGAGCCTGCGGCCTGGAGCATGAAGCCTGGAGCCTGCGGCCTGGAGCATGAAGCCTGAAGCCTGCGGCCAGGAGCATGAAGCCTGGAGCATTAAGCCAGGAGCCTGCAGCCAGGAGCCTGCAGCCTGGAGCATGCAGCCTGGAGCATGCAGCCTGGAGCATGAAGCCTGGAGCATGCAGCCTGGAGCATGGAGCATGAAGCCTGCAGCCTGGAGCATGAAGCCTGGAGCATGAAGCCTGGAGCATGAAGCCTGGAGTCTGCAGCATGAAGCCTGGAGCATGAAGCCTGGAGTCTGGAGCATGAAGCCTGCAGCGTGGAGCATGAAGCCTGCAGCGTGGAGCATGAAGCCTGCAGCGTGGAGCATGAAGCCTGCAGCGTGGAGCATGAAGCCTGCAGCGTGGAGCATGAAGCCTGGCGCCTGCAGCCATGAGCATGAAGCCTGCAGCCATGAGCATGAAGCCTGGAGCATGAAGCCTGGAGCATGAAGCCTGGGGCCTGCAGCCATGAGCATGAAGCCTGCAGCCATGAGCATGAAGCCTGGAGCCTGCGGCCTGGAGCATGAAGCCTGCAGCATGAAGCCTGCAGCGTGGAGCATGAAGCCTGCAGCGTGGAGCATGAAGCCTGCAGCGTGGAGCATGAAGCCTGCAGCGTGGAGCATGAAGCCTGGAGTCTGGAGCATGAAGCCTGGCGCCTGCAGCCATGAGCATGAAGCCTGCAGCCATGAGCATGAAGCCTGGAGCATTAAGCCAGGAGCATGCAACCTGGAGCATGAAGCCTGGAGCATGCAGCCTGGAGCATGGAGCATGAAGCCTGCAGCCTGGAGCATGAAGCCTGGAGCATGAACCCTGGAGCATGAAGCCTGGAGCATGAACCCTGGAGCATGAAGCCTGGAGCATGAAGCCTGCAGCGTGGAGCATGAAGCCTGCAGCATGAAGCCTGGAGCATGAAGCCTGGAGCATGAAGCCTGAAGCATGAAGCCTGGAGTCTGGAGCATGAAGCCTGGAGTCTGGAGCATGAAGCCTGCAGCCATGAGCATGAAGCCTGGCGCCTGCAGCCATGAGCATGAAGCCTGCAGCCATGAGCATGAAGCCTGGAGCCTGCGGCCTGGAGCATGAAGCCTGGAGCCTGCGGCCTGGAGCATGAAGCCTGAAGCCTGCGGCCAGGAGCATGAAGCCTGGAGCATTAAGCCAGGAGCCTGCAGCCAGGAGCCTGCAGCCTGGAGCATGCAGCCTGGAGCATGAAGCCTGGAGCATGCAGCCTGGAGCATGGAGCATGAAGCCTGCAGCCTGGAGCATGAAGCCTGCAGCATGAAGCCTGGAGCATGAAGCCTGGAGTCTGCAGCATGAAGCCTGGAGCATGAAGCCTGGAGTCTGGAGCATGAAGCCTGCAGCGTGGAGCATGAAGCCTGCAGCGTGGAGCATGAAGCCTGCAGCGTGGAGCATGAAGCCTGGCGCCTGCAGCCATGAGCATGAAGCCTGCAGCCATGAGCATGAAGCCTGGAGCATGAAGCCTGGAGCATGAAGCCTGGGGCCTGCAGCCATGAGCATGAAGCCTGCAGCCATGAGCATGAACATGAAGCCTGGAGCCTGCAGCATGAAGCCTGCAGCGTGGAGCATGAAGCCTGCAGCGTGGCGCATGAAGCCTGCAGCGTGGCGCATGAAGCCTGCAGCCTGGAGCATGAAGCCTGGAACATGAAGCCTGGAGCCTGGAGCATGAAGCCAGGAGCCTGCAGCCTGGAGCATGCAGCCTGGAGCATGAAGCCTGGAGCATGCAGCCTGGAGCATGAGCATGAAGCCTGCAGCCTGGAGCATGAAGCCTGGAGCATGAAGCCTGGAGCATGAAGCCTGGAGCATGAAGCCTGGAGCATGAAGCCTGGAGCATGAAGCCTGCAGCGTGGAGCATGAAGCCTGCAGCATGAAGCCTGGAGCATGAAGCCTGCAGCATGAAGCCTGCAGCATGAAGCCTGGAGCATGAAGCCTGAAGCCTGGAGCCTGCAGCCTGAAGCATGAACCCTGGAGCATGAAGCCTGTGACCATGAAGCCTGCAGCCTGGAGCATGAAGCCTGCAGCCTGGTGCATGAACCCTGGAGCATGAAGCCTGGAGCATGAAGCCTGCAGCCTGGAGAATTAAGCCTGCAGCCTGGAGCATGAAGCGTGGCGCATGAAGCCTGCAGCGTGGAGCATGAAGCCTGGAACATGAAGCCTGGAGCCTGCAGCATGAAGCCTGCAGCGTGGAGCATGAAGCCTGCAGCGTGGCGCATGAAGCCTGCAGCGTGGCGCATGAAGCCTGCAGCCTGGAGCATGAAGCCTGGAGCATGAAGCCTGCAGCCTGGAGCATGAAGCCAGGAGCATGCAACCTGGAGCATGAAGCCTGGAGCATGCAGCCTGGAGCATGGAGCATGAAGCCTGCAGCCTGGAGCATGAAGCCTGGAGCATGAACCCTGGAGCATGAAGCCTGGAGCATGAACCCTGGAGCATGAAGCCTGGAGCATGAAGCCTGCAGCGTGAAGCCTGAAGCATGAAGCATGGAGCCTGCAGCATGAAGCCTGCAGCATGAAGCCTTCAGCCTGCAGCATGAAGCCTGCAGCGTGGAGCATGAAGCCTGCAGCGGAGCATGAAGCCTGCAGCATGAAGCCTGCAGCATGAAGCCTGCAGCGTGGAGCATGAAGCCTGCAGCGTGGCGCATGAAGCCTGCAGCGTGGCGCATGAAGCCTGCAGCCTGGAGCATGAAGCCTGCAGCCTGGAGCATGAAGCCTGGATCCTGTAGCATGAAGCCTGGAGCCTGCAGCATGAAGCCTGCAGCCTGGAGCATGAAGCCTGGAGCATGAAGCCTGGAGCATGAAGCCTGGAGCATGGAGCATGAAGCCTGCAGCGTGGAGCATGAAGCCTGCAGCCTGGAGCATGAAGCCTGCAGCCTGGAGCATGAAGCCTGCAGCCTGGAGCATGAAGCCTGCAGCCTGGAGCATGAAGCCTGGAGCATGAAGCCTGGAGCATGAAGCCTGGAGTCTGCAGCATGAAGCCTGGAGCATGAAGCCTGGAGTCTGGAGCATGAAGCCTGCAGCGTGGAGCATGAAGCCTGCAGCGTGGAGCATGAAGCCTGCAGCGTGGAGCATGAAGCCTGGCGCCTGCAGCCATGAGCATGAAGCCTGCAGCCATGAGCATGAAGCCTGGAGCATGAAGCCTGGAGCATGAAGCCTGGGGCCTGCAGCCATGAGCATGAAGCCTGCAGCCATGAGCATGAAGCCTGGAGCCTGCGGCCTGGAGCATGAAGCCTGCAGCATGAAGCCTGCAGCGTGGAGCATGAAGCCTGCAGCGTGGAGCATGAAGCCTGCAGCGTGGAGCATGAAGCCTGCAGCGTGGAGCATGAAGCCTGGAGTCTGGAGCATGAAGCCTGGCGCCTGCAGCCATGAGCATGAAGCCTGCAGCCATGAGCATGAAGCCTGGAGCATTAAGCCAGGAGCATGCAACCTGGAGCATGAAGCCTGGAGCATGCAGCCTGGAGCATGGAGCATGAAGCCTGCAGCCTGGAGCATGAAGCCTGGAGCATGAACCCTGGAGCATGAAGCCTGGAGCATGAACCCTGGAGCATGAAGCCTGGAGCATGAAGCCTGCAGCGTGGAGCATGAAGCCTGCAGCATGAAGCCTGGAGCATGAAGCCTGCAGCATGAAGCCTGCAGCATGAAGCCTGGAGCATGAAGCCTGCAGCATGAAGCCTGCAGCATGAAGCCTGCAGCGTGGAGCATGAAGCCTGCAGCGTGGCGCATGAAGCCTGCAGCCTGGAGCATGAAGCCTGCAGCCTGGAGCATGAAGCCTGGAACATGAAGCCTGGAGCCTGCAGCATGAAGCCTGCAGCCTGCAGCATGAAGCCTGCAGCGTGGAGCATGAAGCCTGCAGCGTGGCGCATGAAGCCTGCAGCGTGGAGCATGAAGCCTGGAACATGAAGCCTGGAGCCTGCAGCATGAAGCCTGCAGCGTGGAGCATGAAGCCTGCAGCGTGGCGCATGAAGCCTGCAGCGTGGCGCATGAAGCCTGCAGCCTGGAGCATGAAGCCTGGAACATGAAGCCTGGAGCCTGGAGCATGAAGCCAGGAGCCTGCAGCCTGGAGCATGCAGCCTGGAGCATGAAGCCTGGAGCATGCAGCCTGGAGCATGGAGCATGAAGCCTGCAGCCTGGAGCATGAAGCCTGGAGCATGAAGCCTGGAGCATGAAGCCTGGAGCATGAAGCCTGGAGCATGAAGCCTGCAGCATGAAGCCTGCAGCATGAAGCCTGGAGCATGAAGCCTGCAGCATGAAGCCTTCAGCCTGCAGCATGAAGCCTGCAGCGTGGAGCATGAAGCCTGCAGCGTGGCGCATGAAGCCTGCAGCGTGGAGCATGAAGCCTGGAACATGAAGCCTGGAGCCTGCAGCATGAAGCCTGCAGCGTGGAGCATGAAGCCTGCAGCGTGGCGCATGAAGCCTGCAGCGTGGCGCATGAAGCCTGCAGCCTGGAGCATGAAGCCTGGAACATGAAGCCTGGAGCCTGGAGCATGAAGCCAGGAGCCTGCAGCCTGGAGCATGCAGCCTGGAGCATGAAGCCTGGAGCATGCAGCCTGGAGCATGGAGCATGAAGCCTGCAGCCTGGAGCATGAAGCCTGGAGCATGAAGCCTGGAGCATGAAGCCTGGAGCATGGAGCATGAAGCCTGCAGCCTGGAGCATGAAGCCTGCAGCCTGGAGAATTAAGCCTGCAGCCTGGAGCATGAAGCCTGGAGCATGAAGCCTGAAGCATGAAGCCTGCAGCCTGGAGCATGAACCCTGGAGCATGAAGCCTGGACCATGAAGCCTGCAGCCTGGAGCATGAAGCCTGCAGCCTGGTGCATGAACCCTGGAGCATGAAGCCTGGAGCATGAAGCCTGCAGCCTGGAGAATTAAGCCTGCAGCCTGGAGCATGAAGCCTGGAGCATGAAGCCTGCAGCCTGGAGAATTAAGCCTGCAGCCTGGAGCATGAAGCCTGGAGCATGAAGCCTGGAGCATGAAGCCTGCAGCCTGGAGCATGAAGCCTGGAGCATGAAGCCTGGAGCATGAAGCCTGCAGCCTGGAGCATGAACCCAGGAGCATGCAACCTGGAGCATGAAGCCTGGAGCATGCAGCCTGGAGCATGGAGCATGAAGCCTGCAGCCTGGAGCATGAAGCCTGGAGCATGAACCCTGGAGCATGAAGCCTGGAGCATGAACCCTGGAGCATGAAGCCTGGAGCATGAAGCCTGCAGCGTGGAGCATGAAGCCTGCAGCATGAAGCCTGGAGCATGAAGCCTGCAGCATGAAGCCTGGAGCATGAAGCCTGGAGCATGAAGCCTGCAGCATGAAGCCTGCAGCATGAAGCCTGCAGCGTGGAGCATGAAGCCTGCAGCGTGGCGCATGAAGCCTGCAGCGTGGCGCATGAAGCCTGCAGCCTGGAGCATGAAGCCTGCAGCCTGGAGCATGAAGCCTGGAACATGAAGCCTGGAGCCTGCAGCATGAAGCCTGCAGCCTGCAGCATGAAGCCTGCAGCGTGGAGCATGAAGCCTGCAGCCTGGAGCATGAAGCCTGCAGCCTGGAGCATGAAGCCTGCAGCCTGGAGCATGAAGCCTGCAGCCTGGAGCATGAAGCCTGGAGCATGAAGCCTGGAGCATGAAGCCTGGAGCATGAAGCCTGGAGCATGAAGCCTGGAGCATGAAGCCTGCAGCCTGGAGCATGAAGCCTGCAGCCTGGAGCATGAAGCCTGGAGCCTGGAGCATGAAGCCTGGAGCATGAAGCCTGGAGCATGAAGCCTGCAGCCTGGAGCATGAAGCCTGGAGCCTGGAGCATGAAGCCTGCAGCCTGGAGCATGAAGCCTGCAGCCTGGAGCATGAAGCCTGGAGCATGAAGCCTGGAGCATGAAGCCTGGAGCATGAAGCCTGGAGCATGAAGCCTGGAGCATGAAGCCTGGAGCATGAAGCCTGGAGCCTTGTGTGTGTGTGTGTGTGTGTGTGTGTGTGTGTGTGTGTGTGTGTGTGTGTGTGTGTGTGTGTGTGTGTGTGTGTGTGTGTGTGTGTGTGTGTGATATTGTGCTTGGTTGTTTGTCCTGTGTGTCTCTGTGTTGCCCTGCCATGGACTGGCGACCTGTCCAGGATGTACCCCACCTCTTGCCCCATGACAGCTGGAGATAGGCACCAGCCCCTTCTAAAGTTAGAAGAAAGTTTTGAAACTCTTATCTAGAAAAACTCTTTCATTTTTCTGGCATTTATCAAATAGAAATAATTTGTAATAATCTTGAAACTGACCAAAAACAGGAAAAGGTTATGGTTAAAAATAAGGTTCTGTCTCTTTTTTACAGATTATATGTAAATATCTGTTTTTAACCGTGAAGTGGATAAAGACAGTAGTTGAAAATATTTTCATAAGCATCATTCACAATGTAAGATTTATGTCAACAGGTTTAAACTTCCATTCATTCTAGTGGTTGGAAATCAATTAAGGGAACAAGCTGTCACGATAAACAGCAATAATGTTTTATTTTCCTGGACTGATAAACATGTCTTCTACCCAGAAATGGGGTTAGGGTTAGGGAGTCTGGGTTAGGGCTCCTGTCATGGTTTCAAATGTTTGTTTTTTAAAGAAGAAACACTGCCAAGGAAAATGTTCTTTAAAGGAGTTATTGTGTGTTGTCTGAATGTGTTGTGGTGGAAAATTGTTATGCAATTAGGAATTAATTGTATATTCTCTGTTTAGTGAATGCATCTAAGGAAATGACAAGCTTATTGTTCCAGCTTAATGTTATGACGCCGGGGCAGTAAGATAACAGTCTGGCCTTCGGATGAGCTGCTTTATGCGTTGCTATGACTCGCATGAAGCAGTTCTCTGGAGGCGGGACGTGAACGTTGGAGAAGACGTCTACAGAGATAAACAATGATTGCTGAATACTATT
This sequence comes from Valencia hispanica, assembly GCA_963556495.2. Classification (NCBI taxonomy): domain Eukaryota; kingdom Metazoa; phylum Chordata; class Actinopteri; order Cyprinodontiformes; family Valenciidae; genus Valencia; species Valencia hispanica. The sequence continues at coordinate 3,005,376 of OY747720.1, forward strand.
TAAGCAGTTAGTTAGAAAGGTTGGTTGGGGTGATGCACGAGTAACTCTGTCCCCTCCATGTTCTGGCCAGACATGTTTGAATTAAATACTTAAACGCCTTCTGGGAGTCAAGTCTTCTTTATAATGGAAACCCTGAGATACTATTTATTTGCCATTACACTTGGCGCCCAACGCAGCCTCAGCGAACAGAATGGACCGGCAGGGACAGGGTCAAGGGAGTTGCTAGCGTCCTGGGACATTTTCTCCCAGCCTCTTACCTCCAGTAGCTGTTTGGGAGATGGAGGCCTTGAAGCGTCTCTGTCGGCCCGGCTGTCGCCTGAGACAGAACCTGGTAAGACTGAGTCCTTTAAATAAATAGTGATAACAGAATTTTATATGCACTCTCAGGAGGTGAACTATTTGCTGGCGGTTTCGTGTTTATTTACTCACACGCGGTTGATTGATTGATTAATTTAATATATATACTTATATATAATTATATGGTTAATTATTTAATCAATGTTAAAGAAAGTATCAGGTTTTTGCTCCGGGTTTTACCTGGGAGCACGGCAGTTGGACAAGTGGTCAATTAATTAAATTGATTGATTATTTTCAGACGAGGGTTTTTTTAAGCTTTTGTTTCACTCAAGGAAACTAGAAAGCGATGGGGGAGACGTCCTTCATTGGAACTGGGTACCCAGGCAGACAATCGGGTCTGTAATCTAGCAACACTTCACCTCCAGACAGTCCAATATGTCGACAGAAAAATAAAAATAAAAGAATTAATGGGCCCAGGGGAGGAATTTGGATAATCTGAAAGAAAATCTAAAAGTTATGTTATTTATTTGTGGTTCATTTATGTGGTTTTGTTTATTTCTCTTTTATTTACTCTTGTTTGTTTCTTCCAGAACTGGAGTGTTTGAGCATTAAGATCATTTGTTTGATGGCTCGGTATAATGCAGAATGTCACACACACACTGATATTGTTACACATTCCATGGTAGGACTGCAATGAGTTTCGCTAAGTTGTCCTGTGTTTTTCTTCAGGCTGGTTGGGACCCCTGCCTTCGGTCCAGCGGTGCCTGAGGAGGGCCCAAGGAGCCCTAGTACCTCCCCCACCCTTGGAATAAGGGGTTTGGCAGCCATAACAAAGGTGGAGGCCGGACTCCGGCCTGAATGCGGGCTGACCAGTGGGTAGAGGGGAAAACTCTTGCTCAGGTGAGATGAGTTTAGATTGGGGGCTGTGGTTTTCATGGCGATTAGCTGGATCGAGAGGGGGGGCCTGGGCCGGCCAGCCTGCAGATGACCCAGCGAAATTCAGGCAGGACAAAAATACACACAGCTCAAATGCAATTAAGAAATGTTTGCCGACTGATGTAGCTGTATTTTCTCTCTGTGACACCTGCTTATGACACACACATACACACTCCCTTAGGAAAGTAAATCTTGTTTTGTTTTTGTTGTTGTTTCTGCCAGAGGACCCTTAGAGCGAAAGGGGTCTCCATGGAAGCAGGCCATAATTTCTGATTCTTTCTATTTTCCATGTTGATCTAATTGTTTTGTTATTGTGTTGTAATTTGTAAGGGAAAGTTGATGTGCAACTAAATTTAATTTGTTTGTTTTAGACAGACGGGGTAAAGCAGACAGAGAAACTGCTACGGCTCTGATAAGGTGATGATTCGTCATCCGGTGAGTTTAGTCTAATCAGAGCTTAAAGAATGTGTTGCACAACATTTTTTTAGGGCAAGAGAGTGAACTGATCATTTGTCTTCTGGGGAGTTATCTGGTAAATGGTCAAGAAGTCTTTTCTTTTCTCTCCTAATGCTCTCTGTCAGGAGAGTCCACATGTATTTCATTTTGGTTGAAAGTTATTTGATGGAATTGTTATTACACTAAGTACAAGTTTCCTTAGCTATCGCAGCTTGTGTGAACTAACTTAGAAACGGAAACGTTCCTATTTTACGACTAGAACAAATAGCAAAGAGTGGATTGGTGAATACGAGTCAGATTTAATATTTAAAATAAACTATATTATCTTGAAAACTTGCTATAGTTTTAATGGTGATAATATAATAATGATTAATTATCTAAACGTGACTCAGTGATTTACTGGAGAATAAATTCCTACATCATTTCTGAAAACATAATTGCTGGAACACATTTCCAACAATCATTAATAATGATAATTTTTTGCAAAGTGCAAATATGAATGAACATTCTTTAGTCGATTTGATTTATTACGCTGGTTTTTCAAAGCAATCCTTCAAATTCATGTGAGAGATGGAGATAACATCTGACTGTATTTACCTCATCAGTCTAATATATGAGTATTTTCTAACCTGAATCCATATTAATTTTATACCCTATTAAATGGGGGGGAAATAATGCATAAAGGTAAATGGTAATAGGAAATTTGAACTATTGTACCTGATTAAAACTGGTTCGACCTAAAACTATAACACTCTGTGTTCATGAGATAAGGGGCGGCCGCGTTTGGCCCGGGAACCTTAGCTTGAAACCTTTCTTTTAAAATACTATGTGAAACGATGCAATTCAACAATAACCTAGATGAATGATGGTTTCTATGTTTAACTAATACTTTTGATAAACGTAGCCTACTCCGCAGTAAATAGAAATAACACTGAAAACGCACCGTTAAAATCGGATATATTGAAAACCAACTCCAGTTAATACAGATGCGAGTAGCTGTATGAAAGTATTTCAGTCTTTTGAGTAATTTACAGAAAACAAATAGAAAACAACGCGGGTAAAAACTGTGAGGTTAATCTTAGCCAGCGAGTTATTAACTACAATGTGGTAAAAATGATCTGAAATAAAGTCCGTCGCAGATTTAATATGATTCTCTAGTCGCTAATCAGCTAATGGAGCCACAAGGTTCTTTCTTACGACCGATGTGCTGCGATTCTCTGGTTGTAAACAATCACAGATCCCGACACTGATGAAGCGTTAATAGCTCTGCGGCTGGAAGTCTAAAAATAGGAACTTAAACACTTGTTTGGACGAAAAGTTTAGTCTTGAGTTTTCAGTTGCTTCCTGGATGTTAACGAGTCCGGGTTAGTCAAACTGTTTGTTTTTTGTGAAAAACCACTTCCTGTTTCAAACATGAGCTTTCCAAATTAAAACACGGTAATGCTTTACTTCATGAATCATGCTTTTATTTTCCCAAGAAGGGGAACTTCTGCTGTACCGGCAGCAAAGTGACAGATAATAGAAGCATTTAGATCATAGACCGGATATACATTTAGATTCACACAAAGGAGAGCATAAAACAAACTTACAACTTAAGATATAAAATGATAAAGAATAAAGCTTTAGCCATACCTCGACCAAAAAGAACTTTTACTTAATGATAGTAATGTTTAATAAAAATGTTAAATAATAATAATGACACATTTGGGATACACTAGGCTACCTGTGTCAGCTGCATATGTGAAAATGATGTATTTAGTGCAATCTTTAAACCAACAGGTGTGACCTACACACACAGTGGGGTTTAACTTGGTTTCTATTTTTAAAATTTAGTTTGCTTCATTAAGACAAATTATGATACAAATAGATTCAGAATTTCGGTCACTGTTCTAAAGACGGGACAAATGTGGAAAATATTCAGTTAACACCTGTGTGCATTATGTGCTATAGATCGCATAAAACCCAGGGTGTCAGAATAATAAATGTTAGACCTAATATCAAAACCGCAGTAAATTCTATTCAATTGTAGCATTCTTTAATTTTTAATGGGTTTTTTTGTGTGTTCCTTTTAATAAAAGACTAAATGAAACAGGAGTAACGAGGCTAATTTTAAAATATAAGCTGTCTAAAATACTGAGTAGAGGTAAAAAGTTGGCAAATAGATAATTACTTCGGTAAAGTATAAAGTATAACTCATGTCCTACACAGAAACTGCAATGAAGAAAAGTTTCTTTCTTAAGCAAGAGTATCAGGTACAGGTAAAAAGGTTACTTGACATCGTTGTTATTAAAATAGAGTGAAATACTCAAATCTGAATGTGCAACTGAGTTAGATAAATTGAATTAGAGATGTTTTACAGTTGTACAGGTTTTAAAATTGTGCATTTAGAATAAATGTATTTTTTTTTTCAAGGAGTTAACAGAGAATAAACTGTAAGAAACAGATGAGCAAATAACAGCAGCAGAGATATTAATTAGGTAAATAAACTGTGTCCTGAGTAAAACAATTTCAACTAAGGTGGTGGCAAAGATAATCCTTACTGTAACATCAATTAGATTCTGGAAAAGCAGGGTCTGAAGAAGTTGTCTAATTCAATTCAAAATACTTTATTGATCCCAGAGGGAAATGAAGTGTTTTGTAGCTAATGCAAGTAGGACTAAAATTCTTAAATACATTAGGTAACTATGTGGTGAAATAATTTTGGTTTTGCAAGGCAATTTTATTTGTATAGCACATTTTCAACACCAGGTAATTCAAATATAAGAACCTAATTGCAAACCTAAATGATTGGGATATGGTTATCTGGGGGTTGAAGCTGCCTCAGCAGTGGCAGCAGCAGGATCCACAGGTTCTGAGGTTAGGCCTTATGCATGACCTTTAACCTACTATGTTTCTTTTCTTGACACTGGAGAAGCAGTTGAAGTTATTGTTTCTTTGTTTCTTGATTTTTAAGGCATGTGCAAGACGATGCCTTAAAAAAGGGGGGGAATTGGATTTGATAGTAATTGGAACTGATTTTTAAGGGATTATGAAGAGAATTGTAACTTGCAAGTAATTGAGTTTCTTGTGAATCATAACTCCGTCATAAATTAATGAGGGTTTTTACTACCTGGACTTGACATCTGACTTCATATTCCATTTCGGTTTGGGTTCAGACTTGTAGTACATATTGTGTCTGGGAACTTTACAAAGTTTTAATTTGATCTGAAAACCTTCTTTACTTCTTGCGGGGAGTAGTTGATTCTTGGGATTTTTTGCTCTCACAAGTTGGAATGGTTGTTCGTCTTTTTCTTGCCATGGATTTAGTACAGAGTGATTTGGAGACATTTACCTTAATTATAATCTAGCTTCAGTTGATGAGGTTTGGCTCATTAACTAGGTTATGAGTTGTTTAGAATTGGTTTTGCACACAGTTGCATCAGGTTGATCTGAAACCATAGGGTGTGGGTTATACTTGTCATAATCATCCTATTCATCTTTTGTGAATTGGCTCACCTATGTTTGAACATCAATGCTCTAATACCTAATTAGCTCAGTTCCCAAGGGTCTCATTGGGAGGTTCTCACTGGAGGACCTTCTGAGGAGTGACCACTCTCTCCTTTCTGAGTAAGGACTGATCGGTGGCTACGGGTCACTGGATGCTGGCGGAGGCTGACTTCATGGCAACAGACAACAAACAGTGCAAGGGAAGAGTATACATTTCAACACCTAGTGTTGATGTAATACCCTCTGAAGTGTACTGGAAGATGCTACATAATTTCTCCTTTGTTCTGTGTTTTTATCTAGAGCATCCTGACCGATGATGAGACCTGTGGATGGCCGCCTCTGGGGCGAGGGGCTGTTGAGATGACATTTTGCCCACAAGAAAATGGCGTAAGAAGACCCCGTGGGTTTTCGGTCTCAATGCACAGGAGTCTCAGCAAAGTCATCGGGAAGGATCTAATATTTGTCACTGTGAGCTAATTCCATGGCCAAGCATGTCTCATGTCTGATTGCAAAATTTATCACAGCAACATGTTATGAGATAGTGTAGAGTTTCCATTGTATGGTCGAGATTAGGAACATTTATAACCAAAGAATGGTTTCAAGATGGTCTATTGGTTCTTTGTGAGTGTTTAGGCTCCTTTCAAACTAGTGCCGTTCATAGGGATCTGTAGTCCTTTTAAACATTTCTTTACAAACTATTAGGATATGAGGTGCTGTTTGTAAAGTTACACAGTTAAAAATTAACAGAAACTATTTGGGTTATTTAGCCTGTCATAAGAGAAAGAAAATGGGAGATAATTTTTCAATCATTGTTTGTTATTTATTAATTTATAAATCTCACAGTTTCAAACTAAATATTTAGTTAGAAAGCTCAATATTTAGTTTTCAAATTAAATATTTAGCTCCAAACTACATTGTTAGATAAGAAACTAAATATTTAGGTAGAAAGCTAAACATTTAGCTCCAAACTAGATTGTTAGATAAGAAACTAAATATTTGGTTAGAAAGCTCAATGTTTAGTTTTCAAATTAATTATTTAGCTCTAAACTGTTAGATAAGAAACTAAATGTTTAGTTTTCAAATTAAATATTTAGCTCCAAACTACATTGTTATATAAGAAACTAAATATTTAGTTAGAAAGCTAAATATTTAAATCCAAACTACATTGTTAGATAAGAAACTAAATATTTAGCTCCAAACTAGATTGTTAGATAAGAAATTAAATATTTGGTTAGAAAGCTCAATGTTTAGTTTTCAAATTAATTATTTAGCTCTAAACTGTTAGATAAGAAACTGAATGTTTAGTTAGAAAGCTAAATATTTAGTTTTCAAATTAAATATTTAGCTCCAAACTAGATTGTTAGATAAGAAACTAAATATTTAGTTTTCAAATTAAATATTTAACTTCAAACTAGATTGTTAGATAATAAACTAAATATTTAGTTAGAAAGCTAAATATTTAGCTCCAAACTAGATTGTTGGATAAGAAACTAAATATTTAGTTAGAAAGTTAAATATTTAGTTTTCAAATTAAATATTTAACTCCAAACTAGATTGTTAGATAAGAAACTAAATATTTAGTTTTCAAATTAAATATTTAACTTCAAACTAGATTGTTAGATAATAAACTAAATCTTTAGTTAGAAAGCTAAATATTTAGCTCCAAACTAGATTGTTAGATAAGAAACTAAATATTTAGTTAGAAAGTTAAATATTTAGTTTTCAAATTAAATATTTAACTCCAAACTAGATTGTTAGATAAGAAACTAAATATTTAGTTTTCAAATTAAATATTTAACTTCAAACTAGATTGTTAGATAATAAACTAAATATTTAGTTAGAAAGCTAAATATTTAGCTCCAAACTAGATTGTTAGATAAGAAACTAAATATTTAGTTAGAAAGTTAAATATTTAGTTTTCAAATTAAATATTTAACTCCAAACTAGATTGTTAGATAAGAAACTAAATATTTAGTTTTCACATTAAATATTTAGCTCCAAACTAGATTGTTAGATAATAAACTAAATATTTAGCAATCAAGTTTAACTGGCTAGCTAAATATATAGCTGCAAAGTAAATGTTTTATGTCAGAGCTAAACATACAGCTAATATACAAATTCAATTGCCAGGTAGCGGACTATTAAAATAAAAGCTGGGTCTAACCTCTATTTAACCTCCTGCTGCTCTAAATCTATGAGTAAACGTCTGTATTGCTGTTAAAACAGCTCAAGCTACGTTTTATTGAAATGTTGGACATGTTAGGAGGAAAATAAAAAATTAGATAGTCCTTTATTTGTCCCACATCTGGGGGAAATTCCAGCTGTTACAGCAGCAGTAAAAAGTCAAAGATTTTAAAATAATGATGATAATAATAATAATAATAGTGCTGTATATGCTGTACAGCATATACACATAAACATCAATATTGATAATAACAGTAATGACATGGAAATAAATTAACTAAATTAAGTAACTAATTAATGAACAGACAGAAAGTGATGTTACAGGGTGAACTACTGGGAACAGAGCTGATTATACAGTCTGACAGCAGCAGGAAGGAACGACCTGTGGCGTCTCTCCCTCAGACACCGTGGATGGAGGAGTCTGTTGCTGAAGGAGCTGATCAGTGATGTTACTGTGGCATGCATAGGGTGAAGAGCATTGTCATCATAGATGATAACTTGGCCATCAATCTCTTCTTGCTCACCACCTCCACTGCATCTAAGGAGCCCCCCAGCACAGAGCTGGCCTTCCTCACCAGCTTGTTTAGTCGTTTTCTGTCCGCAGCTGAGATGCTGCTGCTCCAGGAAGCCTCTCCATAAAAAAGGGCTGATGCTACCACCGAGTCATAAAAAGTCCTTAGCAGGTGAATGATAAAGAGGAGACATTCAGTCTCACCAGCAGTTGATATAGAGGTTAGCAACCCCCAGCTTTTATTTTGGTAGTCCACTTCCGCTTATCGGCAAGTAAATTAGCATATTAGCTAAATATTTAGCTTCACACTAAATATTTAGCTTGCTTTTGATGATTTTCTGAAATGAGTATCAGAAAAGTGTGATGTGATTTTTTTTTTTATTATTATTGTTTTGAAGGGAGTCACAATAAAGTGATGCTCCTTCATAAAATCCAACCAGTTCCTTTCAGAAGTTCATTATTAAATATTAATAGTCCGTCTGCTATTTAAATCCAGGTGCTCTGTTTGTGGCCCTTAGAGGGTTTTTAGAGAACATTAGAGAACAACCAGAATCATGAAGACCAAAGACGTTCACATCTGCCAAGAATACTAGAAGGAAAAACCATAATAAATTGGCTCTTAGATGCCTTTTCTTTAGTACAAAAACATAGTACATGTGAAAGTTTTGACATTTCGAAAAACGCTGTTCAAACTCAGTTCTTCACAAGTTTATCAAAACAACATCAGTGTTAAACTTGCAGGCTGAAAGGTGCCCAAACAGTCATAAAACAGGCAGTATATCTATGTGCCGCCCTTATGTACGTCTCAGGGGTGTAGAGCGAAGAACATGAGCAGCTTCTGGACGAGGAGACGACCGTCCTTTGGAAATATTCCACTCATTTCCTGTCTCCTCCTTCCCTTCCATAATGTTTTTCGTGAAGTCCATTGGTCTCCCCCAGGCTCCGCCCCCTCCTTCATAGCTCCTCGCTGCTTTGAGACGGCGGGGCACGGCTCTCCCTGAGCGGTCGACTTAAAGTTTTCCCAGCTGTTTCTGACAGTGGGGCCTTTGAATGGACAATTAAGTGAAAGTTTACAGAGATGTGGGCTTGATGCAGGGAGGACTGTCGACTCTGATCTGACCTCTGACCCAGCTGGTACCACAACAGACCACCCTCCCCTTTTTATCCCTCATATTTCAATCCACACCAATGTTGTCTTCATTCTTCTTACTTTTTTGAAAATAGTCCAGGAAAATCTGACGTTTAGGGGGGGGAAACTCATTTAAAGTGTCTGCATCAACAGATGAAGCAAAAAGTTTGCATTTCTGGCTCTAAGTGTTTATAGTTCGGAGAGGAAAAAGTGTGTAGGAGAACACTACATGACTGGGAAAGAATTTTCTGTCCTCAAACCTCTTATAGGCTTTCTGTGGTTATGACTCAAAGTGTGGGTTTATTTTAAAAAAGCAATTAAGCAGGAAAGAAGTTTAAAAGTTAAAGAAGAAAGGTTTCTGAACCAGAATTTGTGGAATAAACTTGGACTTCTCGTGAGGACATCAGCTCCGAGCTGTTCCCTCTTTCTCCATGGAGCTCTTCCTCATTCCTAACATCTCCATCATCAGCATCCTTTGTTCATTGTATCAACTATTCCTCCTCTGCACACATCCAAACCATCTCAGCATCACCTCTCTGAACTTTTACATAATCCCTTTATTGCATGAGCTGTACTTTTTTATTACACCTCGGCAGAGCCGCCCCAAGGCAACAGCGAACTGAGCCAGACCATCAAGGGCCACAGATCAAATTGTTTGCTTATGGAGAAGATTTGACAGTTTGAGCAGAGACAAAATAAAAGTTTTTAACATTTAAAACTATTTTTACATTAAATTTGCAACATAAAAATATTTATAGTGTGATTGTTTCGTTACCATGGTTACAATCTAAAGCTATACCAATAAAAACACCTGAAATAAAAAAAACATATATATATATATATATATATGTATATATGTGTGTGAACTTATTCCTTCATTTATTTAATTATCTCAGCCTTATCAGGCGGGTAAACATAAACTAAGATTGAACAATTTGGCTATATATTCCTGGAATCCACCAGGATGGTGCCCCTAAACTTGGTAATTTTTACATAAAATTAGTAATCTTATTAATAATTGCCCTAGGCAATTATTCATATTTATTCATAGCCAAATCCTACCTATCTGCGGCACAACATATAAACTCAGCAACAAAAGAAACGTCCTCTGACTTTCAACTGTTTTTACTTTCAGTAAACTTAATGTCTATAAATATTTGTATGAACACTAAAAGAGTCAACACCATAAGACATAAACTAAAAATGTTTCCCAGACATGTGACTAACAGAAATAGAATGTGTCCTCGAATGAAGGGAGGCTCAAAATCAAAAGTAGCAGTCAGTATCTGGTGTGGCCACCAGCTGCTTGAAGTACTGCAGTGCATCTCCTCCTCATGGACTGGACCAGATTTGTCAGTTCTTGCTGTGAGATGTTACCCCACTCTTCCACCAAGGCACTTGCAAGTTCCTGGACATTTCTGGGGGGAATGGCCCTAGCCCTCACCCTGGGATCCAACAGGTCCCAGACGTGCTCAATGGGATTGAGATCCGGGCTCTTCGCTGGCCATGGCAGAACACTGACATTGCTGTCATGCAGAAACTCAGGCACAGAACGAGCAGTATGGCTGGTGGCATTGTCCTGCTGGAGGATCATGTCCGGATGAGCATGCATAAAGGGTACCACATGAGGGAGGAGGATGTCTTCCCTGTACCGCAAGGCATTGAGATTGCCTGCAATGACAACAAGCTCAGTCCGATGGTGATGTGATATACCGCCCCAGACCATGACGGACCCCCCACCTCCAAATCCATCCCGCTCCAGGGTACAGGCCTCGGTGTAACGCTCATTCCTTCCACGATAAACACGAATCCGTCCATCACCCCTGGTGAGACAAAACCGTGACTCATCAGTGAAGAGCACTTTTTGCCACTCCTGTCTGGTCCAGCGAAGGTGGGTTTGTGCCCATAGGCGGCGTTGTTGCTGGTGATGTCTGGTAAGGACCTGCCTTACAACAGGCCTACAAGCCCTCAGTCCAGCCTGAGCACTGATGGAGGGATTGTGTGTTCCTGGTGTGACTCGGGCAGTTGTTGTGGCCATCCTGTACCTGTCACGCAGGTGTGATGTTCAGATGTACTGCAATGTAGAAGACCCGACTGAGGGCCTGCACATTTATTTACAGGTAAAGTAATCAAGCGGCGAACACTGTGGATTATGAGGATGCCAAAAGCAATTGCAAGGTTTATTGGTAAACTCTAAAAATAAAAACAGGCCCTTCGGACAATGTCTTTCACTCAGTTCTTTGCTGGTATGGCCATACTTGTCGGATGCTTCTGACGTCACCGCGGGAATCCCTTCTCCGTCACTGGAATCCCGCTCCAGCGCCACCCCCTCTCCACTTGGCAAGGTGGAATCCCAGTCAGTCTGCTCGGCCTGTGCGCCGCTCCCACCTCCGCCGACCTCAGTGTTGTCACGCGCTAGTGCTGCCTACAATGGTGATCAGGGTTGCTCCTCCGCTCTGCGACGATCAGGGCTGTTCCTCCGCTCGGCGGTCAGGGCCACTGCCACGCCGTGACCGCTGGGTGCTCATCCCTTCTGTCTGACCAGCTGCTCCATCCCCAAGGCCGTCTCCCAGTCACACTGAATCTGGGGAATAAAAAAAGGGAAGACTCCCCCTCCCTACTTGATGTCCATTGGCTCTTTGGCCCATTACTCAAGTCCCAACACCTGCAGTCAATAAGGGATTAGTCATAGGTGGTAGTAAAACAGAAAAACCACAGCATCCAATACATACGATCACCACAAGACAAACATGCAATAAATCCAAATTAAACCACCTTATGACAGTACCGATCCTGTGCAGGTGTTGTTACACATGGTCTTCCACTGCGAGGATGATCAGCCGTCCTTCCTGTCTCCCTGTAGCGCTGTCTTAGGCGTCTCACAGTGCGGACATTAGCCACATCAGCAGTCCTCATGCCTCCCCGCAGCATGCCTAATGCACGTTCACGCAGATGAGCAGGGACCCTGGGCATCTTTCTTTGGGTGTATTTCACAGTCGGTAGACAAGTCTCTTTAGTGTCCTGCGCTTTTAGAACTGTGACCTAAAATGCCTACTTTCTGTAAGCTGTTAAGGTCTTAACGACCATTCCACAGGTGCATGTTAATTAATTGATTATGGTTAATTGAACATGCATGGAAAACATTGTTTAAACTCTTTATAATGAAAATCTGTAAAGTTATTTGGATTTTTACAACATTATTGTTGAAATACACAGTCCTGAAAAAGGGACGTTTCTTTTTTTGCTGAGTTTATATATATATATATATATATATATATATATATATATATATATATATATATATATATATATATATATATATATATATATATATATATATATATATTTACTAATAACACTAGAATCTCTTCATAACTTTTATATTTGTCTGTCTGAAACATAATTTTGTTTGGATTAAATCAGATGTTATTACTCAGTGCTTTAGTAATTCTTTTTTGGATGACTACTTTTTACTTCTACTTGAATAAAAATATTTTTGAAGTACTGCCACTATTACATGAGTACCCTGTATGCATCATTCCTATAACTTCTAAAAACCGTTCATAAAATCAAAGCTGTATTTTATTTATAGCTATTTTAAAAAGGCATTTTGTAAAAAAAATGACACGTGTTTTTTTTAGTTTGGATTTTTCTCCCTGCTGAATGTTTAAATTAAAGCTGTGAGATTAAGCTATTGCTACAAAAAGATGAGTTTTATTTAGTTTTACCTCGCTTACCAATGCATTTGGTGTGTGCTGTAAGGATCTACACCCCAACATCATTTGTGCAACAGTTCATCCTCCTCTGTGCTAAGTTAAGATCTGTAATATAGCTTAGTGGAGCAATTAGGCTTATTATGATGCACTATATACAATGCTTTATACTTCACATGTACATTAGAGATGTGCTGTTCTAGAATGAAAAGACATGTACCTCCCTCTGCTGGCCAAGGTTTATATCGCACATTGTGTACGCAAAATTTAATTTAATTTAAGGAAGAAATTAACTAGTTTAAAAATATATATTAGTCTTGGAAGTAAGATGGTTTCCATAACAGATGATTTCATATTAGACCATAATAGTTGGACCTTATACTATATTTTGAATGCAGGCATTTCAGCCTATGATCCACCATAAACAATCTCCAGTATAGTAGTTACATAAATAAACTGTGGAGATCTGAGTGTTTCTGAGTGACTCGGATCAGTCTCTGCTCTACTTTAACCTGCCAGACACTGATCACATTTCTCTCATTGTTTTGTTTCTCCATTTTTTTCCCCTCCATCTGTTTGCTCCCGTCTGCTGACATGTCTCACCCTCCATTAGTCCCTGGTGGGGGTTTCTCTTCTCGGTTGCTTTGTTTTGTTTTGTTTTTTTGGGCAGGCAGCAGCTAGGACCCGCCTGATGCTGCTGCCAATCAGACAACAGGAGCTAAACATCTCAGTTTCCATGGCAACAGCCTGACTACATTCCCAGACATTATGAGTGTGTTGACGGAGGCCCAGTTCAGTACAAGACGCCACAGTGAGAATCTACCTACACTATTTTAATGTTCCTATTCAGATTTAGTGCTTATTTGCTATTACGACTGTACTAGGTAGCAGTCATTCCTTCTGAAATATATCAGCGTTTGCTCCTTGGCTCCCTCTACTGTCGGAAAGTGGAACATCACTGTGCCAAAAATAAAATCTCCATCTGAGCCATCATCCAATAAAGATTTTGTTGTGCCAAACACGGCAGCGAAAAGACCTCTAGAGGCATGGTAATGTGTGTGTGTGTGTGTATATATTGCTCAATTAATAGTCACATTTACGGTGTAATAAAACTACTCATAAACATACATTTCTTCCCAAAAGTTACTCAAGTAAATGTAACTATACCTGCCTCTGGGTTATTAAGATGGTTAAAATGATATGGCCCAGATAAAGAATGAATGAAAGAGACTCCACATAGTTTTTGTTTTCCATGAGGACACAACAGATTCACGTTAGACATAAAGAAACGTTATGGTAAAGTTACACAATCAAAATTGTACAGCAATATGTTTGCTTTATTTAGCCTGTTATGCGAGAAAAAAATGAGAGTTCATTTTTCCAAGCAAAATATTTATTTTACTAATCAAATATTTCGTTTGGAAAATATATAGTTAGTTTTGGAGGAAAACATTTTCCTCCAGAGTGATTTAAAAGTTTCACTGCTGCCAAGGGTGGCACAAGCAATTATTAGGTTTAGGGTGTAATTACTTTTTCACAAAGGTTTGAATTGATTTGGAAATTTTTTTTGCCTTGATAAATGCTTTTTGTGTTTACTCAGACTCTCTGTGAGATCAGAAGAATAGTCTGGAAAATTCTGGAAATGTTCTCCAGGTGTTAGAAGGTCGACTTTATGTGACCCTGGAGGTTCAGGTCTGAGTCCATCACCATACCCAGAATTCAGACCTGATCAGCAGATTCAATCTGTAATAGATAAAGCTGTGTGCGGACTCTGGATCGTTCCTCTTTTAAAAAATAATTACTTCAGTTTTCTTTCTGTTCAGACATAGAAAGTTAAGGCACATCTACACTTAGTTTTATGCATCTGCTTAACATTTTAATGGGTTCATAGTTACCTGGCGATAGCGTAATGTAGAGCTGTGTATCATCTGTATAATTATAGTAAATTATATTATTTGTTATATTATGAGCATGTAAATAGTATAAACGTGACGGGCCCCAAGATAGAGCCTTGGGGTATCTCGCATGTGATTTTTGGCATCTCCAATGAAAATTTGACACAAAGAAGTTCCTGTTCTTTAGGTAGGACTCTAATCAAGTTTTCGGATGCATGTTCCAGTAGATCTTGCTTTGCAGCACCTGTGAGCTAATGATAAAACCAACATGTAGCTGCAGGACAGACCCACAGCTATTAACTGCGCTGCAAACATCCTGAACACCAAGCATCTATTTCAGCTACAACGTGTCTCTTTTCTGCTTAACCTCCATAAGACCAAGACGAATGTGAAGCACATTTAGGTCTGTAAGCTTTTCATCTTTGACAGATTTGGCTTCCCACACAAGTGAGTGGGGTTTCCATCGCATCCAAAGTCTCAGCTGCCACCTAAACTCTTATTGCTTGTTCTATTTCAGAAGACAGGGAGTGAAAAATTCGACTATTCCCTACTAGAAGATCGTGAAAGAGACGAAGTCAGTGTTTCCCCTCAACAATAACCAAAAAGAGCAGTGGCCCTCCTTTTAAATGGTGAGCTCCCATTATGGAGAAAGAGTAATGAAGCGTATTGAGAGGCAGCGGCGTCAGGGGGTGGTGGAGCCCTCGGGATTGCATTAATGCTCTCTGTTCCCTGTCACACTCGGCCCAGTATTCACCGACCCAGACGGGAGGGGGAAGAAAGAAAACCTCCATTTACAGATAGATGTTCCTTTCTTTCACTTTTCTGTTTTGGATGTTTATGAACGGTTATTAATGCTGCCTGACCCTCTACGAAAGGTAAATCTTGATGTAAACGAGTGATTAAATGAGATCATGAGCGTCATGGTCAGACATTAGCTTAATGGACAAGAAATTTTAAGGCAAAAACTAGTTTGAGCAAAGAAGAAAAAACCACAAGAGAAGGAGAGATGATAAAGTTTCAGAAATTAGTGTCAGGGGAAAAGAACATGCTACCAAAATCCTCTTCCAGCCTGTTATCACCATGGCAGCAGCCGACTGAAACCTCCTCTTCATCACTGGCTTTTCTTGCCCTTTTCTAGGCAGCATCAGGGGGTGATGGCAGCTGCCAGTCAGGCTGCTCATCATGGAGTCTCCATCATTCTGGTCGATTCATGACAGCTTTCAATAGAAGTTCACTGGCTCTTACTTGTATAATTTCAGCTATTATATCATGACAACAACCATAACCCACCAGGTTATTGTCTCCAGGTTGTCATAGTTCTTAGGTTTTGGTGTTTGAAGTTAGTTATTTTCCTTATTCGGTTTAATTATCATTTTAATGTATTCTTTGGTATTTATTTGATGGCACTTCCTTGTCTTCATTTTCCCTCCATGCTCTTAGATTTTTTCACGTTTTGTTTGTGTCCTCCTTCTCATTCATGTGTCCTTAGTTTATTTCTCTTTAGCTAGTTTCCTAATTTATTTCTTCCTTCTGTTCTTCAATGTTTCCTTAAGTTCCCCTTAGATTCCTCCTTAGACATATTATCTTTAGTTAGTTTCTGTTTCCCTTGCCATTCTTCCCTTTCCTGTTGTCTCCCTGCCACTCTGCTCTTGACCCAGTTTCACTTATTGCCCTCACCTGCATCAGCTTCCCACTAATTAGTCATTGGTCTTCTCAGTCACTTCCTCATTCCCTCCTTAGTATTTAAACAGCTTTCATTCAGTCACTACTTGCTGGACCGTCGTCAATCTTCCCTTTCTGTTTTCTGCGTTACCTGTTTCAGCATTTTCCATGTTTTCCTGGTTCCCCTGAGGTTTTAGTAAGTGTTTTTGTTCCTCGTTTGATTCAAATCTAAGTTCTTAATTTCTCTGCATTTAGGTCCTCTTCCACACCAAAACATGACACAGGTATGGCCTGATGTAAAAAGCCTCAGAAAAGTTTTGACACTGCTTGATTTTCTTTTCTTCTTTCTTTTCATATTTAGTCATTTTGCAACCAAGAAACAACACAAAGTAGTGTCTAATTCTGCAGTTGAAGAGGTAGCAGTAGAAACCTTCTGTTTTCTTAATAAATATTACACCTAGATAAAGCTCAATGCAGCCGATATCCTTCAGAAATCATTTTGTAAGTAAACAGGCTCTGTAAAGATCCACAGCTCTGCTGACAGGTAACCTGTGTCATGGGCTCCAAGTTACGAAAAGAAAGCTTTTCTGAAAAGAAAGACATAAAATGTCCTGTTTGCAGTTCGTTGCAAGCATGCAGGGCAAACAGCAAACATGTGGAAGAAGGTGATCTGCAAGGAAAAGTTAAAGGGGGATGCGGATTCTGGCAGGATGGATGTTGATGGTGCTCAAATCCGCATCCCCCTTTAACTTTGCCTTGCAGACACTTAGGATGGATATTAGTGTTTCCATCTGATCATTGATGAGCTGTTATCACTGTGAGTTTTATAGCTGTAGTATCTGTTTTGGCCTTGGATCATAGGGGATGCATTTTTTGGCATAGCACCTGTTCATCACTGTTGCTGTAAATCCATCGGTGAGCGTCTGTATTGCTGTTAAAATGGCTCATCCTTCGTTTTAAGCTGAATTGTTGGACATGTTGGGAGGAAAATACACTTTGATAAATAGGCAATCTAAGCAACCACATTCAGTCTCACCAGCAGTTTATATAGAGGTTCGCAAGACAACGCTTTTATTTTGGTAATCCACTTCCGCTTATCGGCAAGTAAATTAGCATATTGGCTAAATATTCAGCTCTGAGCTACATTTTTTGTTTAAATCTAAATATTTAACTTGTAAACTAAATATTGAGTTTGCTAACTAAAAATTTATCTGAAACATTTATGAATGAATAACATAGTGAAAATATGAATCCCCATTTTTTTTTCTCATATGACAATAATTTTGTTTCTGAATTTGGAAATCAGTTTTTTTGAAACGTAATTTTGTGTTTTTCTTCTGAATTGTTATATTCGTTTTTTTATGTAAATGTGTTCTTTTAAATGTATTTGTGGTTTTGGATTTGTACTTTTGTTTTTTTTATGTAAATGTATCCCGAGCTAAAAAAATCTACATTTTTATTTCCACCTCTCCGTTTTTTTTGTTTTAAACTAATGACATTTGTTGCATATATAGGCTTTCATCCAGAGTGTGCGCCTCTCTGTAAAAGATGTTAGACAGTCATCATGTCTGAGTCTAGACTCTCAGAAATACAGAAGGAAGTCAAACCCTGAATTAAAGGGCAGGTTAAAGCGTCTATTGGAGATGTTAGATGGACACACTGCCTGCACTCTAAAAAATAAAACATTGGGGCAACAAAACAACAAAATATGTTAACGTTTTCCACTGGAATTTTTTAGTTAAGCCAACTGCTAGCAGAATTACGATAATTCAAAGCAATATTTTGAGTATGTTGAAGTAGCTTTTTGGTCATAATAAAACACATTTCTAAGTAACATGGACTTAATTATCAACATAAATGTAAGTATTTAGGTTGATCTAACATGATATTTCTAGTATGGTGAAGTATTATTTTGGAGCTTTAGAGCTGGCTACCTTCAACGTTAGGACTCATGCACAAAACAAAATGGCTTCATTTTGCAGAGATATCATTTCTCACAAATGATCTGAAAGCAGTAATATTTATTGTTGGGTCTATTCAACAAAAACATTAAGATTTTGGGCTCCCTCTATTTGGTCCCTAAAATAAACATAAATTTAGCATTGCCGTATGATGTCTATTCATTTATATGCTGCTACAAAAGAAAACATGGAGGCAGAGGAAGAATCTGACGAGGAGAGGAGAAAAACCAGGAGATATTTAATGTGATGAGGAGCAACCATGTTAGAAACGCTGCCAGGAATCAGAGGAAGAGACAGACAGTGGAGACTAAAACACAAACTAGAGAAAACCTGCGCCAGCAAGGACCAAGACAGAAAAATTAACCCCCCCATTCATTTATGTTAAAACAGGCTAAATAACCTAAATTATTGCTGTAAAGTTTTGACTGTGTAACTTTACAAACGGCACCCCATAGTCCTCTAGGGTAGAACAGGGCAGCACTGCATAAAAGAAATGTCGGATTTCCGAGCGACCAGTTCCAATGTCAAAATGACAGATGGCACCATTTGACCTTAAGGTCAATGTCGTCTGAGCAGAAACAAGTAAAAGCTTCCAGAGATTTTTCTTCCCAAAGAGCAGAAACGGGAAAATCAAACTGAAAACATCTCTGAGTTCAAAGCTGTCACTACACCAAGGCTTCTAGTGACCAACTTTACATCGAAATATCTAAAAGGCATTTGTTTAGTTATCCAATAACACCAGTTTACATTAATACAGAAACTTTATTAGTAGCATTATGTCTTTACAAAAAGAGCATTGTATATGTGGTTTACAAGTCTAAATATTTCTAACTAACCATTTATTAAAAATAACCAGATTCAAAAGTCTCTCTCTGAAACATGTAAAAGTACACGCATATATACACATTTTTTTGATGAAATAACAGACACAGTAATCCATGTTTTTTTTCTTCCTGTAAATGAAGATTTGAACAAGTACAGTATTTCTACAATGAGTTTATACCTCTATAGGATGAAGAGACATTAGTTAGCAGACAGCTACCACGTGTGATTTCTCTCTCATTTTCAGTCCAGAAAGCAGGATCAGTTGATGATGTGAGAAGACATGGCGATAAACAGCTAGCTGAATTTTACTCATGTTATAAATAGGGAAAACTTTTACTGTAGTTGGAGAATCTGGTTTCATCTAAGCAGAAATGTCTGTAAGCAAAGATTAGAGCCTCACAGCTATGTGGTGTCGTTTGTAAAGTTACAGTCAAAAATGAACAGAAATGAGTTGGGTTATTCAGCCGCTCATAAAACAAATAAATGGGGGTTCTTTTTTCAAAGTTATATTTGCATCAATGTTATTTATTTATTTATGAACGTTAGTTTCAAATTAAATATTTCATTAGCAAGCTAAATATGTTGTCTACAAACTAAATATTTAACTTTGAACTAAATACTTAGCAGGCTAAATTTTAGCTAGCAAGCTAAAACTAGCTAGTTAAATATTTAGCTATGAAGTAAACAATTAGCTCAGAGCTAAATATTTAGCTAATATCCACATTTACCTGCAGATAAGCTGACTAAACATTTACCTTGTCAACTAAATATTTAGTCTACAAACTAAATATGTTACTTTGAACTAAATACTTAGCTAGCTAGCCAAATATTTAGTTTGAAGCTAAAAATTTAGCTAGCAAACAAAACTGTCTAGCTAGATATTAAGCTTTGAACTAAACATTTAGATCAGAGCTAAATATTTAGCTAAAATGCAAATTTACATGCCGATAAATACAATAAAAGCTGGGTCTCACAAACCTCTACATAAACTGATGGTGAAACTGAATGTCACCTCTTTGTCATTGTTTATTTTCCTTAAGACATCTTAACATTTCAACTTAAAACGTACTATAAGCTATTTTATCAGCAATAAGGTTTACCCGTGGATTTACAGCAACAGTGATGAACCAGCAGCAGGAGTTTATATAGAGGTTTGTAAGACTCAGCTTTTATTTTGATGGTCCACGTCAGCTTCTTGGCAAATAAATTTGCTTGTTAACTAAATATTTAGCTCTGAGCTAAATTGCGAAGCTATATACTTAGCTAGCCAGTTTGACTAAATATTTTGCTTGTTAGCGAAATATTTAATTTGTAAACTAAATATCATGTTTGAAATTGACATTTATGAATGAATAAATAACATGGACGCAAATGCGAATTAAAAAAATTAACCCCCATTTATTTATCGAATGACAGGCTAAATAACCCAAATTATTAGCTGTTAACTTTTGACTGAGTAACCTTACAAACATTACCCCATAGCCTACACAGCAATGATATTTATGTGGCTACAGAATATTAAACCACACCGATTGTATCTTTGGTAGCAGATTAATGCTCGAGTCTCGGGTTTAGGTTGCCAGGGTGAAGCCGATGTGGTTCAGCTGCCTTCATCATACAGAGACAAGTATGGGACAAACTTCTTACTTCACAAACACTTTGTGTTTGTTTCCAGGAATCCTTCATATAGGCCTAATGGGCGATGCTCTGCTACAGTTTAGTCTGAGCCAAAGAGATTTCTGATATTACATTTCTAGAAATAAATTCAGCCACACGTGTGGTGTACTTCACGTGTCTGATTATTTTTCCACTAAATAAGAATTGTTTCAAAACAAAATGTCTAGACTCCTGCAGCTGCCGCAGTAGAAATAGGAAAGGTGAAGGAGTTACCAAGTTTTTCTACCACATTTTCCTGATGAATACTTTTCTTGTGTTCCCAATATGAGTTTTGTAGCCTATAACAGGGATGCATGTACTGATGATCCCGCACAAATTTTGCTGATTTGTTTGTCTAAAATGACTGAACTTTGCTGTTCATTAGGGTGACAACAGAAGCTGTTAAAGGTCAATAAAAACTTGCTTTTACTCTGTCGCGCAGAAGTGAAGTAAGAAGCGAATCCACAGTCTCATATGCAACAAAAATATTTAATCTGCAACAATTTAGAACCAACACCCTGACATTCAGGTAAGTTTCCTGATATTACTTTTACATTAGATCAAATTAATTTCCCTTGTCACTTATATCCTTCCTGGACATGATTTCAGTTCTCCAGACCGACACCAACACATTTCTAACATCAGACATTTTAAAAAACTCAGTTAAAGCAAAAATTAAGGCTTCAAAGATTTTACTTTTACTTGTGCTTCTAATTATATTCAGCCTAAAACTACAAATTTGAACTGAACTGTAAATAATATAGTCAGATATTACTGGAGCCGTTCATTTATAAATGGTCATTATTTTAAAGTGACAGCTGCTTAAATAATTCATTTGGCAGTGCAGAAACATTTTCTGTTGGATATGAAGTTGTTTTAAGATTTGTTAGAAATCAGCTGATAACAGGTGACCATGCTATGACTGAGATATGCTGGTTTCAGTCTCACTTGATATCAAAATATCACCTTCCTCCTACACTGCATAGCCGACATCCCAACATCCCTCTACCCAGCATAACTGTTCAGCTCATTTCCACAATCCCCTGACCTTCCCAGGCTTCATTGGGGAACAAAGACTCTCCAGAAGGTTCTGGGTCTGGCTTGATGTCTCCTCGCAGTGCCCAACCTTTCTGTTCAACAAAGTCAAATATCAGACCTTCAATACTTCAGGGGACCCTCAAACAGCTCCAAAAATCAATGGAGAAGCAAAGAAAGATACATTTAGATATAAAGTGTGTCAGTTTTGCAGAGACTCGTTTATGTTTCCAGACATAAAAAAAGATCCCCCCAAAAAAGCTGAATATGTGATTGTAAAGTTTGTCCTGTTCGGCATGTTTATCAGAAAGTGCAGGCGTACACGATGCCCACCACCACTATGTTCCCTATTGTCGCAATGATTGCGATCCACAGCCAGATGGCGTCGCTCGACATGGACTGTTGCTCGTCCGGCTGGCCGTGCACCGAGGCTGCCGAGGCCGCGGCGTTGACGCTCGCTGAAGAGTTGAAGAGCGAATGCTCGCCGCTGTAGTCGTCATTGGGTGAGGAGTCCATAAAGGCCCCAGTCATGACGGGGATCTGGAACAGGACGAAAAAAGGAAGAAAGGTTCGATTGGTTTACATTATAGGCAGTCTTTGGGAAACACACTGCAAAGCTATCACTTTAAGTTCGACTTTTCCACATAGCTTCGACTGAAGAAGATTTTTTTTTTTTTTTTTTTTGCATTGTCTTGAAATGCAAGTCAAGATTTGGCTGCTGTTTTTAATTGCTTTAATTTTATATTTAAAACTTTTCTTTACTGGTACACAAATTACAAAGATGATTATCACCACCTACTGGGTGGGTTTCCATAGAAATCCGTCCAAAATGGGCTGGTAAACGGTATCAGACTGTTTTTATCCCCACCAATCAATAATCAGCGGATAACTCGATGTCCTCATTGATGCACATTTTCATTTGCAAAAGATGTTAAAGCTTTGAATGAGTGGTGGGAGATTGTGATGAAGAAAAGAAAGAAGAAAGTCAGAAAAAAGCTGGTGATCATGTTTTAAAAAAAATTTTGTGAATGGTAATACTTGCAGAGCGGTGTCACCTTGCCTCCTGTCTCTCAAACACACTGTCCTCCTTAATATTAACCCAATTTCAGCTAGTTGAATTAACACTTTTATTCTTCAATTCAGTTTTATTTATATAGCGCCAATTCACAACAGATGTCATCTCAAGGCCCTTAACAAGAAGTCATTTCAATACATTTATACAAACATTCCAATCAGTTAAAAAGTTTCCTGTTTAAGGAATCCCAGCAGATTGCATCAGTCATTGGCGTGAGGTTGGGCCCCGTTGATGCAGACTTTCCAACCACAGCAATCCTTCAGCAATCCCTCATACTGAGCAAGCATGTAGCGACGGTGGAGAGGAAAAACTCCCCTTTAACAGGAAGAAACCTCCAACAGAACCAGGCTCAGTAGGAGCGGCCATCTGCTACGACCGTCTGGGGGTTTGAAAAGACAGAGCAGAACACAGAAGGAACAGAAGATCTGATATAAGAGAACTTTCTATGTTACAGAAAGTAAAAAGTTGATAACATGACACAGTGGATGTTCAGTTACTGGGAGCATCATCCCAGTCGATGCCCCCCGTCCAACAGGGCATTGCAGCCAAGCGGGATACCAGACCAGGTATATCTTCTATGGAGAGAAAAACACTGAGAGAAAACATCTTGTGGTCTTTATTCATAGCTTAAGATCATGGTTGCGTTTTGGACTTCACCTTTTGGCTCAGTTTGCTGTTCACCGTAACTGACTGTGACTGTGTCATCACATACTCAGTCCTAATCAGCCTGTTCGTGTAACACTGCCAGTACATTCTGGACCCAAAACGAAAACCACAACCCAGTAAAGGTTAAACAGTTTTTTTTGACTAATAACAAGAGAATGTGTGAGCAGGAACAGGGCTGCTTCTCCGGAGTGGCTGATGAGAAATAGGCCGATGTGGGACAGATAAGGCAAAAAGGAAGTAAAAGTTTACCCAGCAGAGGTGGTTTACCAGTTTTGACAGGTAGAGTGTCCGTTTACTGGGGATTGTTTCACCCACGGGATCACACAGAGAAGGGAACTCTATACGATGGAAACTGAGAGCGCTGAAGCTTTGGAGAACCATTAATGGTTTCTCTCCAGTTGCCAGGTAAGCTTGTTTACACTCACCACTACAGTGTCCTATATCACCATAGGAAAGTGAAATATCACTTTGTCTGTCATCCTTAGATCAGTGGTTAGTTAAACAGTCCAGGTGGGCAACAGAGATGGACGATGAGGCAGAACAGCTTGAAGATCTGTGAGGCATGAAGTGGGGTTTTAAGGCACAGGAAGAGATGCCATCAGAGCACTCAGGGAGTAGGCAAAGGCGATGGTCACATGTGGTAGGAATCAGTAGTCAACTGGACAGGGGGGCAGAGCAAAGGAGCATAGCAGGATCAGAGAAGAAGTTTTTCTCCAGCTCCACGCAACTTAAACCCGGGAAAAAGACCCTGGGATACCTGAAGTCCTCTGCTTGTAGTATTAGCTTAAACCCTACTAAAAGTTGATACTCCAACCTTTTCTTCGGTAAAATTTCTCCAAAAATTTTCCATGTAGACGAAGAGAAAGGTTGGTAATATGTATTTTTACGCGACTTAGAAAAGCTGTGTGAAAGCATGGCTTTCTTCTAAAGAAAGCGCAGTCACTGCGGAATGGTCTGAAAAGGGAGTAAGCCTGATTTCTTTAGCCACGAATGATTGGACACACTTTAATTAATCACTTGCAAATAAAAATTCTGTTTGTGATGCAAGCACTGAAGTGTGGAAGGAAAGCAGAAAATAATCTGTCGAGCAGGATGTAAAGACATCTGATGGGAGAAGGAAAATGCAATATCTTCATTCAGAATTGAAAACAGAGCAGAAACAGCCGAGTAGAACCAAATTACTTTATGCTCATAATGAGACATGTACTATGGGGGGTTGTTTAGTTTGGGCAAACCTTAACAGTCTCATCTTTTTTATGTATGCAATTAAAGCTCTGATAAAATGATAGAGGACTAAAACATATTTCATGCTGCAGTCAAAGGATTTGACAGAATGAGGAGAGATTTTAAGGAAAAAACTGAGATTCTCAACATGGCAGCAAAAAACATAGCAAATCCCAGGACAACCTGGCGAAAAGAAGAACAGCATGCAAGCATAAAGCTCAGTAAAACCTGGAAAACAGGTCACAGCCTTTCTAAAAACAGGTCTCATCATTTTGTGTAACTCAAGTGTTTGCAGTGTGTTTGTGTTGTTAAGGTAAGTGGAGTTGGATGTTGGTTTTACTCAGTCTCCTGAAATTCTTTTTCCTCTGGTTCAATAACTTCTGTCTTTTCCTTGTTTGTCTTTCTCCTCCGTTCACTGAGATCTTCACAAGTCATTCTGTGTCTCTAAGGACTGAAATAAATGTTTTCTCATCAAATCCACAACATCCAGCTCTCCTCTAACTCTGCATCACTGTCAGTTAGGACTCCAGACCAGGGCTCTCATTTATCAAACATTCGTACGAACTGACCTGTATTTTATCCTACGAATGAAACTTAGAATATTCGTACGCCCAGTCAAAATCCAGATTCATCAAATGTGCGACGGCCACTTGTGCTTATGTTCCTCCTGGATAAATCCCATACAGGCGTACCTAGGTCTTCGTGGCCGTTCAGTCATTTGCCTACAGAGACGCCCTCAATTAACCATATTTGGTCACACCACATCCTCTGACACATGCATTAAATCCTTGCGAGGTTCCTGTTGGAAATAAACAAAAACATGGTTGGAATCCAATATTCATCCAAAAATCTGCTAAAGCCTGATTTATATTAGTGGAAAATTGTTCAAATTTACCCTTTTAGAAAAATAAATAGGTTGTTAAAGAAAAATGAGCTTTAAAATGTTCAATTCAACTCAGACAAACAAATGCTGGCAAGTAAAATATAAATGTTATCTATAACATCATCCACTCTGAGCTAAGACATTTTAGTTGGCTGCAAAAGTTTAGAGCACCAAACTTAAACAACACTTAATGCTAAAAAAAGAAAAAGAAATCTACATAGTCTTTTTTCCACCTTTCATTTCTAATATCAGCTTACGAGAAAATTACAGGCGAATATCAGAATATTAACAAAGCTGTTGTCTGATTTGTATTTTTCTGTCAAAGCTAAATAGATTTTTAACAGTTTTTTGAGTATTCTCGGTTGACGGGTTTGATCCTCTTTTTTGTTAAAAAACTAAAATTAAAAATTAGTTTAAAATATAACTAAATTGTTCTGCATGAAACTGAGACTTTTTACAACACAGTTTGAGATTCATGAATTCATGTTAAACCCAAAAGAAACATTTTTCTGCCTTTTGGCTATTTCACTACCTTAAAACTAGCCAAGCAAGCGATCTGGAAACTAAAACAATGGAGATTGTTCTCCATTAGCTTCTTGGGACATGAAAATACATTTAAACCCGTAATAATTAGTGAAGCTCCTGATAGATTTTTATCAAACCCATTTTGATCAGTAAAAAAAAAGAACGGATTTAAAGTTCGTAACAAAAACATAATTTACAGGTGATTCTAAACAAATATGTTTATTAAGCTAATTTAAACTCATCTTATAGAGATTTATTATGCATATTATTATTAATTTAAACCTTTATTATTAATTATTTGATTATTAAAACTAAAGGCTTATGAATCCATAAAAATGTTGTTTCTAAAAAAGTTTGAATATTTTGTCAGACTGTTAGAAAAACATGTTTTGATACAGAAATGCTATGTTATGGTCTACACACAATTATTGACACCTTCCACAAAGGGGAAAAGTTGTATTAAGTTGTGAAAGAAACTAGCTGTTCACTGAGTGGAAAGTTGAGCGGAAGGAAAAAGTGTGGTAGAAAAAGATGCACAAGGAACAGGGATCACTGCAGCGTCAAGTTGTCATTAAAAGTTTTTCTTAACTGCTTTAAAACATTGGTGGGTCGAAGGTTGTCAGTGTAGGTGTGGATGGTTCAAATCTGTTTTTTCCAGACTAGTGCTCGATTCAAAATGAATGTGTATTTCAGATGTGTTCAGTGAAATGATTTAGTGATGAGAACAGTCTGAGTGAAGATCTCAGGGTCGGTGACAAGCGGGGCAGAACCGTACCACTGTGTGTTTAAAATACATTCTGGAGAGTGAGTGAGAAAACCAATCCTACATAAACCCAGGAGAGACGTTGAGCACTGAGATACAGAGGAATAGTTTCTTACTCGCTTGTCTGCTCTGACAGTCCACCTCCATCTCTCCCACAAACATACGGGCTGATGCCGGAGCTCTTCCCCCTTTCCCAGGGGAAAACAGTGTTTAGAGAGCATTCTGCTGCTCTCCGTTCATCAGCCTCTGGAGGTGAATAACAACATGACACACATACGGAGGAGAGCCTGCTGCTCACATGAGTATGATGGAGGCAGACAGGAATGCTACAAGTCCGGCAAACGGGGTCTCCTCCCCCTCTCAGTCACTGGGAATGTTGGTGTCAAAACATTTCTTCTTTTTGCACACGAACAACCCTGAAGGTCAGTGGAGATCAGCAGCCGAGCGGATCGTAAAGAGGTCCTGCTGAAGATATTGTCCATTGATATTGTATTCCTGATGCTAAGTATCATGTTGCAGCTAATAAATATGAAGAATGTGATTTTGGCTATGAGATTCTAACCACATAATAACCTTTAGGAAAATTACCTGTTTCACTTTAAGAATGGGGCTAAACAAATAAACTCCCCCTTTCAGCCAGCTGACTGACAGTGCACAGCAGTGGATGAGAGAGCAACAGAGCTGGAGAAAGCATCATGGGGAAATGTTATAAAACAGCTTTAGTTGGGAAAACCTTGGTTACGACACCTGAACAAAGCATAGCTGCAGGTTTACGGAAGAGAAATTGTTTTTGTTTTTTTGTCAAATTCAGGAGTTTACATGCTCTGATGATGATGTCATGGCTCTGTGAGCTTCCGATAGGTTCAACTTTAACACGCTGCTTCATTCCGGTTGGATTATCCATGGAGAGATAAGTGGTGTACCAACATGGGCTGAAAGAGAGAAAAAAGCCCAAATCACAGTTTGCAAATAGATTCAGCGACCTTAATGTTTGGGTCATTACAACTGCAGAGGCGACTGGTGCACTTCACAAAACGGATAACATCAAGAGGAAAAAACCTTATCTGGAAATATTGACGAAGCATTTCAAGTGGACTACCAAAATAAAAGCTGGGTCTTGTAAACCTCTGTGTAAACTGCTGGTGAGACTGAATGTCACCTCTTTATCTTATTGGTTTATTTTTAGCCTAAAACGTAGCTCGAGCTATTTTAATGGCAATACAGACGTTTACTGATTTTACCAATATTTAAGTTCATACTTCTTTGTCTGCGGAGGTACGGAGACACACAGCGCCATTATTCATCCACACAAGGGCTCTCCGTCGCTCACGCAAAGACGCACGAAGTAGTGCTCGATTTTTTTTAAATATCCATCGAACGCAACAGAGAGCACACGTCTGTGATTGGTCAGCCTCAGGTCATTCCACCAGAACGGTGCTCTATAGTCGATGTAATTAGTAATCAGTATAGCTTTTGGCCACTAGATGCTTTATATTGCAAGGCCAGTTCATCAAATCTGCTCTTTTGGCGATTTTGAACACCAGGAGGTGTAGAGAACAACAAAACAGACACTGTGTTTGTTTCTAGGTGTTTTTAGAGGATTCTATGAGCTGCACATCTAGTAAAAAAAGTTGCAGCTCCATCAAAGGAAAGGTGGTGGAGTAGCAGTGCTTGTCAACAACAGATGGTGTCATCCAGGACATGTTACTGTGAAGTGTCGTCTCTGCAGCCCAGATCTCGAACTCTTGGCAGTGAGTTTTCGTCCATATTATTTGCCAAGAGAGTTCACCAGTGTAATTTTGGCAGTTGTTTACATTCCACCTTCAGCCGTTGCAAACAATGCATGTGATGTCATCAGTTCCATTGTTGCTAAGCTACAGACACAGCACCCCAATGCATTTGTGGCAATATCTGGTGATTTTAATCATGCCTCGCTCTCTACTACACTTCCAACATTTCAACAATTTGTCAGCTGCTCTACAAGAGAAAATAGGACCTTGGATTTGTTTTATGCAAATGTAAAGGATTCATACACGTCCAAACCAAGACCTCCTCTGGGACAATCAGATCACAATCTTGTTTTTCTCTGTTCAGCATATAAACCCCTTGTTGAGAGGCAACCTGTGACAAAACGAACTGTGAGAAAATTGTCACAGGAAGCTGAAGAAGCCCTGCAGGATTGTTTTGCAACCACAGACTGGATGACTCTTTGCCAAGCACATGGAGAGGACATCAATGACATGACTGAGTGTGTGACTGACTATATAAACTTCTGTGTGGACAACATCATCCCCACCAGAACAGTGAGATGCTTCCCTAATGACAAACCCTGGATCACCAGTGACCTGAAGGAACTGCTAAACAAGAAAAAAAGAGCCTTCAGGGAGGGAGACAGGGAATTACTGAGGAGTATACAGAACCAACTTAAGGTCAAGATCAGAGACAGCAAGGAGGCATACAGGAAGAAGCTGGAGAACAAACTACAGAGGAACAATATCAGAGATGTCTGGTCAGGAATGAGAAAGATCACAGGTTTTAAGGACAGGAAAGATTGGATAGATGGAAGTCTGGACAGAGCCAATGAACTGAACACATTCTTCAACAGGTTCAGTTCAGGAACTAGCTCAGCATCCCCCTCTCCTGTTCCCAGCCAAACAGACATCCCACTATCCTCTGATCAACAGCTTTCCTGTTACACCTCGGATGTTTTATCCTTCACCTCAGCCATGGACTCTTCTAATTCCACAAGTTTGACTTCAACCAAGTCAGGAAATGCTGGTACCCCCTTTGCCTCCCCCTCCCACTTGTCTGTCTCCAAAAGTCAGGTGAAGAGGCAGCTGGAGAAACTGAACCGGAACAAGGCTGCAGGTCCAGATGGTGTCAGCCCCAGAGTCCTGAAGGCCTGTGCAGAGCAGCTCTGTGGGATTCTGCAGCACCTCTTCAACCTTAGCTTAACTCAGGAGAAGGTCCCAGTGTTGTGGAAGACATCCTGCCTTGATCGAGTACCAAAGAGAACTCACCCATCAGTCATCAATGACTATAGACCCGTTGCCCTGACATCCCACATCATGAAGGTCCTGGAGAGACTCCTGTTGGCACCCCTGAGTAAGCAAACAAGAACGTATCAGGACCCACTGCAGTTTGCTTATCGCTGTGGAGTTGGAGTTGAAGATGCCATCATCCACCTACTTCAACCAACCCACTGTCATCTGGACAAAGCAGGCAGCACTGTGAGGATCATGTTCTTTGATTTCTTTAGTGCATTTAACACAATTCAGCCTGATTTGCTTTGTCAGAAACTCCTGAAGACACAGGTGGAGCCCTCAACAATCGCCAGGATCAATGACTACCTGACCAACAGACCACAATTTGTGAGACTGAAGAATTGTGTGTCAAACCAGGTGGTCAGCAGCACAGGAGCACCACAGGGGACCGTACTCTCACCATTCCTTTTTACTCTGTACACCTCAGACTTCCAGTACAAATCAGAGACCTGTCATCTGCAGAAATACTCAGATGACTCTGCAATTGTCGGGTGTATCAGAGATGGACAAGAAGCTTAATACAGAGAGTTGGTGGACCGCTTTGTGACATGGTGTGGAAACAATCGTCTCACCTTGAATGTGAACAAAACAAAGGAGATGATTGTAGATTTCAGAAGAAACAGGGATAAGTCAAACACTGTTTCCATCATGGGAGAAGAAGTGGAGGTGGTTGAGGAGTATAAATACCTCGGAGTTCACCTTGACAACAGACTGGACTGGAGGCGCAACAGTGAAGCCGTCTACAAGAAGGGACAGAGCAGACTGTACTTCTTGAGGAAGCTTAGGTCCTTCAAGGTTTGCAGCAAGATGCTGCAGATCTTCTACAAGTCTGTTGTGGAGAGTGTAATCTCTTCAGCCGTCATCTGTTGGGGTAGCAGCATCAGAGCCAGGGATTTAAATAGGCTAAACAACCTAATAAAGAAGGTTCTGGTTCTGTTCTTGGGACAACTGTGGAAAATCTGGAGATGATAATGCAAAGAAGGATTCTTCATAAAATCAAAAAAATTATGGACAACCCTGAGCATCCTCTTCATGAGACAGTCACACAACAACAGAGCATCTTCAGTCGGTGGCTTCTTCAGTTTCGGTGCAATACAGACCGCTACAGGAAATCCTTCCTGCCCACAGCCATCATTATCTACAACAACTCCTTAAAGAATTGATTATATGAGCTATACCAACACTTTATTTCCCTCTGGGATCAATAAAGTATTTTTGAATTGAATTGAATTGAATTGAAAACTCGCTCTCTGTCGGCCATTGCTCCTTCAAGCTGAAGTAAATAAACGGTTGTCGACCAGATGGTAGGCAGACCCGCCAGACAAGCTCTACACCCCCTGCTGTCCTGTAGTGGAATTGCTTTGCAACACTGACACACCAAGGGAAAAGTATAAAAGGAAAACGTCTCCGTCGGTACCTGTGGGTGTAAACTTGTTGACGGAGAAGCATAAACTAGGCTAGACAAAGTATTGCTGTTAATTTTCGACTGTGTTACAAAACAAACGGCATCCAATATACATCCAAGTTAGTTACAAGGTGACTTAAAGACAACAAAGTCAATGCTGTCCGTGATGAAGCCCTGATCTCAGCCTTGTAAAGGGTTTGTGGACAGAGTTGAAAAGGTTTTTTAGCAAGGAGGCCAACAAACCTGAGCCAGTTACACCACATCTGTTTGGACAAAAACTCCAGCAAGCATGCAGCTTGCAGAAAGATACCAATAACATAAAACGGTATGACAATTTCTAAGGAAATGAAAGATTATGTTTCCTTCACATCTGGTTTCAACCAGACAGAGACTAAAATGTTATCTCAAGCTTTTGGTCTGATGATTACTCGGCTCCAACCAAAAGAATGACTCTGGCTCAGAACAGGAAATCTTTGTCCAGATGTCCATTCCCTGTTGCTGCCGGGGGCTGAGTCATTAGATAACAGCCTACAGGTTCTTAGAATGCCCTGGATCTTTGCTAACAACACATTAATATGCGCCTCTGTAAATCAATATGTCTGATTTTATATTTAAAAACTGCTCAAAGACAACATGAACCGTGTAAGAACAACAAACCTCCCTGATTTAACACTCAGACGGCTGATGCTTTCAGCCGTGTCTGCATTCTTCATATTTATGTTTTATTTATCAGTAACTCATTGTCCTCAGAGTGAGCTGTCTGCAAATGGGGAAGTGTACTGAATAAAATGAAGAAGATTCTGGGAGTGGTGCTACAATATTCCAGCAGTGAGACCAAAGTTGGTTCCAGGTTCGCTATTTTTGGAGAGCAGATTGTGTGAAAATGAATCTAGTGGAAGATGCTTGGTGAAATTATGGTGGGAAACATTTAGCTGGATCCACAGTCCACATGTGGCTGAGGCAACAAGTGTCCAAACTCTGATGAAAAACAAGGAAAAGAAGCCCCCCTGGATGCATCTAAATATTACCAGGTTTGCTTCTGGGCTCTAATCAACCTCTATTCAGTAAAAACAGTAATTAATATTCATTTTGGTTTTCTATTCTGGCCTTGAGCAGTACCATTAATGTAGAGAAGCAGTCCAAAGCTGTAAGGTGACCACTGCCATTCATGGAAACACAGAAGCGCCTAATCTTAGTCTGACACAGTTGGTCTTTCTGCGCTGACATGCAGGATTAACTTCGTCTGATTCGGTTGGTTTGTATGCACAGCACATCTCCTTTAGGTTCACACAACTTCAAAATAAACTCAATAAAATGACCATCCTGCGTGAGCTTTATGTTTTATTTAACAAATACTTCAGCTGGGTGTTGCGGGAATATTCCAATGTAATTAGGATTTAATTACATATTCTCTGTCTAGTGAATGTATCTAGGGCAAGATGACAAGTTAAGGGGAAGCAAGCTTATTGTTCCAGCTTAATGTTTCTGATAAAGATGTGTCAGGTCACCGGAGAGAGACGCCGGGGCAGCAAGATAACTATGAACAGTCTGACCTGGGATGTGCTGGTTCATGCTTTACTATCAGACTGGCATGAACCAGTTCTCCAGGAGCTGGACATGAAGATTGGAGGAGACTTGCTGCAGGGATAAACAGTGATAGCTGAATATTACTTAAGCTGTTAGATCAGGAAGGTTGGTTAGGGAATTCATGGCAACTCTGTTCCCTCCATGTTTCTCGATGATTATGTGATCGATTGCTTTTGGCTAGCAAAGAACTGTGGTTGTGCGCCTGCGCAGGAAAGTTTCTGTGTTCTTTTTGTGGTGGGACAGACATATGTTGTCTTATCCCATCCCGGTAATAGGCCAGGTGGGTCTGCATTACACTGATTGCACGGCAGGGTAGGCCGCCTTATTAATAGGCAGGTGGATGTCTCTCTAGCACGCAGCTCTGGTTCATGTCGCTTCAGTTACTGGCGTGGTTGGAATGGTTTGCTTGTCTGCGATCGGAAGTACTCCCACTCCTGTGTTGCATGGGTATTATTGGCTTTTTAATGTGTATGGCCTGTTTGACTTGTTTTTGGCGTGCGATCGCTGGGGGGAGTTTTTCCTGCTTGGCGTCTGACGTCTTTGGAGTGGTGCTGGCCTTTTTGCTGCTTCACCTCGCCATCCAGCTGATACCATCTCCAGCTCCTTAGTTGGTAGTGTGCCCTAAGGCCTACTTACTGCTGTTTTGTCATAACTGTTCTGTGTTTCGTTTTTTAGCCAGTTGTCGGACTGGGCTTCGTGGCATCTGGTTGCTAGGGCGACCGCCCGAACACCCACCAAGGCTGACAATGCAACCGATCCAAGGTTAAAGGGATTTATTTTAGATATTTTTGGTGTGCTGTTTTCTTTCGTTTATTCTTTTTTCTGTTTGCTTTGTTTTAAGGTTTATGTGCATGCTAAACCCCAATTTCTCTTGGTATCTGTAGGGGCTGTATTAAGCCCGTGGAGGGGTGATTTTGTGGTTGTGCTCTTGTTAACCTGGTTTATTTTTAATGTATGTTTTAAACCAATTTTGGAATAAAAGAACTATTTCATTGGAAAGAATCCATCTGTTCACTCTAGTGTTCCTTTTTGAACCTGTGGCCCTATTTTAATTCTCTGGGGGGGCTCTGTCTCCCCCAAGTGATGTTGCTAGTATTTTTATTTTTAGCTTATTTGTATCTCCATCTCCCACTTGCCACATTTGGCGTTGCTGGCAGGGTCCATGGGATACTAATAGCGCCCTGGCTACTTGGCCACTGGGATATCCCTTTGGCTGCCTGGTAAGCGTCCATGACTCTCACCCGGGACTCAGGATCAAATCCCACCCGAGCCCTCATTGTGCACCTTGCCACATTTTGAATAAACCAAGATGGAGTAAGGACATATGCCGCGTCTCTGTCTTCTTCGTTTAGCTCAAAAGTAACCACTTAACCTCTCCCAAGCTACCGGAGCAGAGGGTGTAACACTGGACAATGTCTCCCAACACATGCATACAGCTGTTCCTGTGCAGCAGAGCTCCTTCAGCGACAGACTGCTGCATCCAGATGCATGAAGTCATGTTATCGTAGGTCCTTCCTCCCAGCAGCTGTTAGACTCTAGAACCATCACTGTCCCCAACCATCTGCATGAATGTTCACATCTCGGCTGTGATTTGCAACACATTTCTGCTGCTGTTTTGATTTGCACATCTCTGTTTGCAGTTTCTATTTTTCACTTCTTGTAAAATGCACGCTGTTTTTTTTTTTTTTATGCACAAACACACACGGTGTCAATTTTTAATTATCCTGCTCAGATGCACATTTCTCAAATCGGAGTATGCCATTGCACAGTAATTTGTAGTTGTATTTTTTTTCCTTAATGAAAATATATAAATATTCCTTATTCAGATTTTTTTTTTATTTTCTTGTGTGCATCTAAATTCTTCAATTACCTGTCACTACGCTGCTTTTACAGCTGAAAATAAAGTATTATTCTATTCTTCACATTAACAAATTAGGAAAAAATCATAACCCTTCAATCTGTGCTAGGTCCCATTTCTGTGAACACATTTCCACTAGATTAATTTACTCATAAAAAAGGAACTGGTTACTTCATGTAAATCAGGTAATCTGACAAAATCACATTCAACATGATGATAATTTGAGGATTATAAGCGTTGTCGGAGCAACAGTACTTCAGCCTCCTATTATTTTATTATGATTGGAAATGATATGAAAAAAAAGAAGGACAGATGGAACATGACTTCACTTCGATGATCAGCTGTAGAGAGATCTCCCAAATTGCATATTCCACACCTTCCTGGCTACATGTGATAATGGCTAGATCTGTGCAATACGCAGAAACAATCTCCAACCGACAGGACCGCGGAGATGTAGAAATCCCACCTGCTCCACCCTCACAGCTTTGATTTATTCACCGACCGCTGCTTCAGGAGCCGTGCAATCCTACACGCACCACCACAGTGACTGTGAAGCAGAATGGGCTGTAATTGCTTCCTGTGTGACGTCCCCAGCAGCAAGGGGTTGTCGGATGTGGTTTTAGTTACAGAACAAACGAATGCGTCTGAGCTGCAGTGTGGAAATTAAACTCAGTGTTGTCACAAAAACTAAAAATCAAACAAATGTGTTATTTTTCTCCACTTACTGATGGAGATTTTCCTCCAGAAATGTAGGGAAACTAAATATTTAGCTCTGAGTTAAATATTTAGTTCAAAGCTAGCCAGTTTAGCTTGCAAGCTAAATATTTAGATTGAAGCTAAAAATGTAAAGGTGCAATATGTAAGAATAACATCTGGTGGTCAAATGTGGGTACTGCAATCCATGTAGAAAAACAAAAGAGCCCGTTCTCACCCCCTCCCCCTTCGTGAGTTTAATGCCGGGTTACGGATCAGTGGCAGAAGATTCACGATGACGAGCGAAGACGAGTCATACCCAGTGTGTTAATAAGTAGATAAATACATTTCACTGCGATATCGAGTTGTTGGTCATTGAAAAAAGTAGCTTGAGATGTTAGCATTGTTAGCTTAACATTAGCCTCTAGCCGGGGTGGGGGTCGAATTTCAAATGGCGGCGCAGTGTTTGTGTTGAAGACTTGGTAACCTTCAGGCTCACATGTGATTGGCTCTGGAAACAGGAAGTATGGAGGCGGGACACATTGTAACCAATGACTACATCCTGCTGTGGCCTTTTAAAAATGATAGTAACTGGCAACCACCCAGCCGGCTGAGAAGCAAATCTGTTTCAATGTAGCCTTCCTTCCAACATGATTGAGACATTTGACTGTTGTGTGATTATTTCACTGTAAAATTCTTACATATTGCACCTTTAAAGGAGCCGTATGTAAGATTGTGGCCAAAACTGGTACTGCAATCACTTTCAAATTACTGTAGAGCGATGTATCCCCTCCCCGACTCGAGGTTGCCAGATGGGCTGCAGGAACGTAGGCTGCTACAAGGATCTTCCAATGGCAAGTGACGAGTCCTACACAGTAGCCTACGGTTTTTTTCTCTAAATTATGTTTAATTATAATGACAAGGAAACGGGCTCTGACAATGCATCGCTAATGTTACAAATGACGACTCGCCGTTTTTTATTTCCCAAACAATTATTTCCCTTTTCAATTCGATGACCCTCCTCCTCCTCATATGCGCTAACGTGACGTCACGACGTATTTCTGAATGATAACGAGGTATTTTAGGTGTAGTAACGTTAGACATTTTTATCCAAAACACTTTTGTAGCTGCAGCTGTAGTAACGAGAGCAGAGCTGGCAACCCCGATGCAGAAACACTACTGACTTCGTGATTGGTAGATAGGTGGAGGGCGGAGCTTCAGGCCAAAACACAAGATGACATCATCAACATCAATTGAGGGCTGCAACTTCACTTTTTAAATGACAATATCCTGGCCGTACTACTGTTGTCAGTGATGTAAGTATTTGAAATGAACTTGATTTCTTAATGTCTAGTGACATATCAGGGCCATTTTATGATTAATTGAAATACATTTCTTACATACAGCTCCTTTTAAATATTTTGTTTGCCAACAAAATATTTAGTTTTAAACTGTGATATTCATGAATATTGAATAACATGGACGCAAATATGACTTTGAAAAATGAACCCCCATTTATTTCTCCTGTCACAGGCAATATAAGCCTAATTATTGCTTTTAAATTTTTGACTGTTTAACTTTGCAAACCTATTGTTCCTCCACATGTGTGCATCACAACACCAGAGAAAAGAGAACAACTGAATTAAGTTCAGTGTTGTAAACAGCGAGCTCCTCTGTTGGAGAAGGCAGTAAACCTGAGACGTGACTGAAGCAGCGAGGGAACTAAATCTCATTCATGTGCATTAAGTGTTTAAACAACACATTGAGAGTGTCAGTATGAACCTAATGAACGTCGCGATAAGCAGCAGGTTTTAGCGCCTGTGGCCACACTAATGAGCTCAGCTGTGAATCAGCCAATCATCAGAGAGCATATTGCAAACAGCTGGTGCCACTACAAGCTCATCTTCTGCATAACATAGAGCGACACTTCATTGCTTCATTGTTTGGTTAATGCAATGTAAAATACAACAAAATAGGAAAGTCTCATGTCATAAAAAGGAAAAACTTATTTTAATCTAATTGGAGTTGCATAATTTATTCAAGATTATGATTTAGGTGCGGTTTGTTCGATTTAAACTCAGAAGTTAAAAATGTCCATTAAATGAATTTGGAGAAAATTAAAGAGAGCTCCCTGGAAGTCGGAATTCCAAGTGGGAATGTCTGAGGTTTCTAACCGACCCCGATCTCAAAACCCAACATGGCTGCCGTGCATATAAAACCTTTGACATGATGAATCTCATTAAATCTTTTTGCTAAAACTTGTTGCTATAACGTTTGAAAGCACAAGATGCCGAAAAACACATCGATAACAACCTGTACTCCTAATTAAAGCTATAGTTGTTGAGCATATAGTTCAGGAAATCCCGCTGGCGTACAAACTTGGGACTGGAACATGGTCGTTACCAGATTCAAGTTCTAAATTGGGAGGTAAACAGAATAAATAAGGATCCACCAGCACTTGTTACTAGTTCAATACATGATAAATCTGATGATATTTGCTTTTGACCAGACTAGATCATTAAGTGGTTTCAGAAGCTAAACATCCGGTGTTTTTTACCAGCCAGTGAACACACCAGACAAAACCACTCCTCACAGCTGAAGTTGTTGCAGAGGGAAGAGGTCTCAGTCATTCTCAGTGTCAATGAGGTGTTCAACATTAAGTTAGAGGAAGCGAAAAGCAGCTTGAAGCTTCTAGAAAGGAAACTGTCTTCTATGGACGCTTGACAGCTCTGCATTCAGGCTGAGAAAAAAGGAGAGGGGGAGACATCGGCAGATAACGGGAAGGCTGAAGCCCTTCAAGCAAAGCTACTCTGTTTGATCCATTTGAAGACCTGAATTCTGCCTGTCATGAAAAAAGCTGGATTTGGAAATGTTGGCAGGCTTTTGGGAACAATTTTGTCACTAAAAAAAGAAAAAAGAAAGAATAATAAAAGTAAAATCATGTTTAACTGCAGAGCTGTGTGACACTGACTTTTTCTCCCTTGCACACAGTGTGACATCAGCTCTGGCTCTAATTTAAATATTGCCAGAAATGAATTAGAATTAGTTATCCATAATCCTTGAGAAAATAGTTGCTAATCAAGTCTGTGAGCATCTAAACAGTAACGAGCTGTTTGAAGAGTTTCAGTCAGGTTTTAGAGCTCATCATAGCACTGAAACAGCACTGGTGAAGGTTACTAATGATTTTCTCATGGCCTCAGATAATGGACTTGTGACTGTTCTGGTTTTGTTAGATCTCAGTGCTGCTTTTGACACAGTCGATCATAATATTCTCTTAGAAAGGCTTGAACATGTTGCAGGGATCAAAGGAACAGCACTAGGCTGGTTTAAATCATATTTGTCTGATAGATTCCAGTTTGTTCATCTAAATGATAAATCTTCTTCACTCTCAAGGGTTACTTGTGGAGTTCCACAGGGTTCTGTCCTTGGACCAATTCTTTTCACCATATATATGCTTCCAATTGGTAGAATCATTAGACAGCATGGGATAAATTTCCACAGCTATGCCGATGATACACAACTATATTTATCCATAAATCCTGATGAACCCAGTCAGTTAGGTAGATTACAGGCATGTCTGGAAGACATAAAAACATGAATGAATCTAAACTTTTTGCTTTTAAATTCTGACAAAACAGAAGTTTCTGTCTTTGGACCAGAAGTTCTAAAACAGAAACTGATTAGTCAATCACTTCATCTGGATGGCATTAAATTGGCCCCCAGTAATAACGTAAAGAACCTCGGCGTTATTTTTGACCAAGACTTGACATTTAAATCCCATATTAAACAGGTTTCTAGGATTTCCTTCTTTCACCTCCGGAATATTGCTAAAATTAGAAACATCCTGTCCAGGAGTGATGCTGAGAAACTAGTCCATGCATTTGTTACCTCAAGGCTGGACTACTGTAATTCTTTACTATCAGGAAGTCCACAAAATGCCATTAAAAGCCTTCAGTTGATCCAAAATGCTGCAGCAAGAGTTCTGATGAATATTAAAAAGAGAGATCACATTTCTCCTGTTTTAGCTTCCCTTCATTGGCTCCCTGTTAAATCCAGAATAGAATTTAAGATCCTTCTTCTTACATATAAAGCCCTTAATAATCAAGCTCCATCATACATCAGAGATCTAATTGTTCTTTATGTTCCTAACAGAGCCCTTCGCTCTCAGACTGCAGGTTTACTTGTAGTTCCTAGGATCTCTAAAAGTAGAATGGGAGGCAGATCTTTTAGTTATCAGGCTCCTCTCCTGTGGAACCAGCTCCCAGCTTTAGTCCGTGAGGCAGACACTCTGTTTACTTTTAAGGCCAGGCTTAAAACTTTCCTTTTTGATAAAGCTTATAGTTAGAGTGGCTAAGGTCATCCTGAGCTATCTCTGTAGTTATGCTGCTATAGGCTTAGACTGCTGGAGGACAGACTGACCACTTTTCTTCACTCTGCTACTTTTCTCTCCTACTACTCTCCAGTTGCATTATCTGCTGTTATTTCGACTGTTAACTTTATCAACTTTTTACTTTCTTTAATATAGAAAGGTCTCTTATATCAGATCTTCTGTTCTTTCTGTGTCTCTGCTCTGTCTTCTCAAACCACCAGACGGTCGTGGCAGATGACCGCTCATAATGAGCCAGGTTCTGGTTCTGGTTCTGTTGGAGGTTTCTTCCTGTTAAAGGGGAGTTTTTCCTCTCCACTGTCGCTACATGCTTGCTCAGTATGAGGGATTGCTGTGGTTGGAGTCTGCATCAACGGGGCGAAACCTCAAGTCGATGCAATCTGCTGGGATTTCTTACATAGAAAACTAGCTAAACCTTTAAACTGATTGGAATGTTTGTATTGAAATGACTTTTCTTGTAAAGTGCCTTTAGATGACATCTGTTGTGAATCGGCGCTATACAAATAAACTTAAAATAAATTGAATTGAAAATCTCATATAAACTTCTTTATGATAAATGATCTGGAAATTTAAAACAAGCATCGCTGAAGGCAGCCCTGGTACCACCAGTCTTACATGAGAGCAGAAGCTTTAACAGACCGTCAGAAGGAACCAGTAGACAGTATAATATAGACCATCATCTACAGGGTTCAGCTGAGCAAATGTGCAGTTTATGACATCACAAACTAGCAATGTAAATAAACCGACGTTGAACCGTTAAAAAAGGTCTGAGGAATGATCTCACATCTGGAAAAAAGCTAGAGAAACTGATGAGCTGCCCTTTCAGACATCAGCTGGTGGCAGATTGAACCGGTCATGCCATAAATCTTGAGGATTTGAAACAGAGTTGTTCACCATCTCTGTGATGTTGAAACCTCTGGTTACAAGGCCGCTTCTTACAGGTCTGATTTACGGCTCTAGTCTCATTGATTTTCTTCTGTCTCAACGGCCGGGCAGCATTTTTAAATAAATCTTATAACTCAATAGAACAAGAGTAGCCCAAGTGATTTTCCCCTGACACCTCGATCAAT
Organism: Valencia hispanica; assembly: GCA_963556495.2. NCBI lineage: Eukaryota > Metazoa > Chordata > Actinopteri > Cyprinodontiformes > Valenciidae > Valencia > Valencia hispanica. The sequence continues at coordinate 3,046,302 of OY747720.1, forward strand.
CTGTTGTTGAAGTTTGGTGTGACGGGGGAAAAAGTTTATTATACTTCTCTAATAACATGAATGAGCAATAAATCACCGTCATGTTTTTCTCTGGACTGAACCTGGACCTGAAATTATTTCCTGCCCCATTATTGTGGCTCATGGTCGCGGTGGAGAAAAATCTTTAAAACATGGTGGATATGGAATCATGCTTGCTCTCATCTTAACTTAGATTTTATCCTCTAACCATTTTAAAGGTTCATAATTTGGCTCTTACCACGCTCTCTTTGTCATTCCAATTAATCATGTGTGGAGAATACAAAGAGTTGCTTTTCGGATTCAGAAACTGAGTGCTTTGGTTTGCACATTGAAGTTATTAATGAGTTGCGTTCCGCTGCTGCAATCAGGTCGGAGCTGAGCCTCGGCTGAACGGGTCAGAAAAGAAAAAGGGAGAGCAGCAGACAAAACTCGCTCTGTTCTGCTGCTCCTTTTGTGGGATGCCGTTCGTAAAGTTATACAGACTAAAATTAAAAGCAATAATTTGGGTTATTTAGTCTTTCATAAGACAAAAAATAGTGGTTCGTTTTTCAAAGTCATAGTTGCATCAATGTTATTTATTCATTTATAAATTTAACTTATGTAAATATATAGTTTGGAGCTAAATATTTAACTTGTGATATAAATATATAGTTTGGAGCTAAATATTTAGCTAGTGATATAAATCTTTAGTTTGGAACTAAATATTTAGTTTGTGATATAAATATTTAGTTTGGAGCTAAATATTTAACTTCAAACTACATAGCTAGTAAGCTAAATATTTAGTTTGAAGAATTTGAACTTTTAGCTCAGAGCTAAATGAGCTACTATGCTAATTTCAAGCTGAACATTTAGTTAGTTATCTAAATATTTAATTTATAAACTATTACATTGAGCTTGTGATATAAATATATAGTTTGGAGCTAAATATTTAACTTGTTATGTAAATATATAGTTTGAAGCTAAATATTTAGCTTGTGATATAAATATATAGTTTGGAGCTAAATATTTAACTTGTTATGTAAATATATAGTTTGAAGCTAAATATTTAGCTTGTGATATAAATATATAGTTTGGAGCTAAATATTTAGTTTGGAGCTAAATATTTAACTTGTTATGTAAATATATAGTTTGAAGCTAAATATTTAGCTTGTGATATAAATATATAGTTTGGAGCTAAATATTTAGCTTGCTATGTAAATATATAGTTTGAAGCTAAATATTTAGCTTGTGATATAAATATTTATACTATATATAAATATAGTTTGAAGCTAAATATTTAGCTTGTGATCTAAATATATAGTTTGAAGCTAAATATTTAGCTTGTGATATAAATATATAGTTTGGAGCTAAATATTTAGTTTGGAGCTAAATATTTAACTTTATGTAAATATATAGTTTGAAGCTAAATATTTAGCTTGGGATATAAATATTTAGTTTGGAGCTAAATATTTAGCTTGTTATGTAAATATATAGTTTGAAGCTAAATATTTAGCTTGTGATATAAATATATAGTTTGAAGCTAAATATTTAGCTTGGGATATAAATATATAGTTTGGAGCTAAATATTTAGCTTGTTATGTAAATATATAGTTTGAAGCTAAATATTTAGCTTGTGATATAAATATATAGTTTGGAGCTAAATATTTAGCTTGCTATGTAAATATATAGTTTGAAGCTAAATATTTAGCTTGTGATATAAATATTTAGTTTGGAGCTAAATATTTAGCTTGTTATTTAAATATATAGTTTGAAGCTAAATATTTAGCTTGTGATATAAATATATAGTTTGGAGCTAAATATTTAGCTTGCTATGTAAATATATAGTTTGAAGCTAAATATTTAGCTTGTGATATAAATATTTAGTTTGGAGCTAAATATTTAGCTTGTTATGTAAATATATAGTTTGAAGCTAAATATTTAGCTTGTTATGTAAATATATAGTTTGAAACTAAATATTTAGCTTGTGATATAAATATTTAGCTTGTTATGTAAATATATAGTTTGAAGCTAAATATTTAGCTTGTTATGTAAATATATAGTTTGAAATTAAATATTTAGCTTGTGATATAAATATTTAGCTTGTTATGTAAATATATAGTTTGAAACTAAATATTTAGCTTGTGATATAAATATTTAGCTTGTTATGTAAATATATAGTTTGGAGCTAAATATTTAGCTTGTGATATAAATCTTTAGTTTGGAACTAAATATTTAGTTTGTGATATAAATATTTAGTTTGGAGCTAAATATTTAACTTCAAACTACATAGCTAGTAAGCTAAATGTTTAGTTTGAAGAATTTGAACTTTTAGCTCAGAGCTAAATGAGCTACTATGCTAATTTCAAGCTGAACATTTAGTTAGTTATCTAAATATTTAATTTATAAACTATTACATTGAGCTTGTGATATAAATATATAGTTTGGAGCTAAATATTTAACTTGTTATGTAAATATATAGTTTGAAGCTAAATATTTAGCTTGTGATATAAATATTTAGTTTGGAGCTAAATATTTAGCTTGTTATGTAAATATATAGTTTGAAACTAAATATTTAGCTTGTGATATAAATATTTAGCTTGTTATGTAAATGTATAGTTTGAAACTAAATATTTAGCTTGTGATATAAATATTTAGCTTGTTATGTAAATATATAGTTTGAAACTAAATATTTAGCTTGTGATATAAATATTTAGCTTGTTATGTAAATATATAGTTTGAAATTAAATATTTAGCTTGTGATATAAATATTTAGCTTGTTATGTAAATGTATAGTTTGAAACTAAATATTTAGATTGTGATATAAATATTTAGCTTGTTATGTAAATGTATAGTTTGAAACTAAATATTTAGCTTGTGATATAAATATTTAGCTTGTTATGTAAATATATAGTTTGAAACTAAATATTTAGCTTGTGATATAAATATTTAGCTTGTGATATAAATATTTAGCTTGTTATGTAAATATATAGTTTGAAATTAAATATTTAGCTTGCGATATAAATATTTAGCTTGTTATGTAAATATATAGTTTGAAACTAAATATTTAGCTTGCGATATAAATATTTAGCTTGTTATGTAAATATATAGTTTGAAACTAAATATTTAGCTTGCAAACAAAATATTGATTTGAAACTTGGCATTTTTAAATGAATCAATAACATGGACCGAAAGTTTACTTTATTTATTTTTCTGATGACAGGATAAATAACCCGAACTTCTGATTGTGTCACTTTACAAACGGCACCCCATACTCTTCTAGTGTGAACTTCGGTAATTATATTATTTTCCACATTTTCACTTGATCATAACTGCAATTCCATCCGCACTTTTCATATGGCCAGAGTTCAGACTTTGGGAAAACTCAGACAGGGACTGCTGTTGGTAATGCTAATCATGCTAAATGCTAACACAATTTGCTAAAAACATAATCATAATGTCTCTGATTTAAACCAATAAGAAAATGTTGTTTAACTGCAGAGCTGTGTGGCACCAGCTTCACCAAGCTGGAAAATGGTGTTGCTCTTTTGAAATCATCTTAGACCAGGTGTCTGAAACCTGTGGTGTCGGAGCCCCTTTGGCCAAAAACCCACAAAGGATACTTTAAAATGATAATTTTGCAGTTTTTCCTCAGCATTTCCACAAAAAATTAAATAGTGTAGGAAATGTTCTTCCTCATATAGTTAATAGGTTGCCAGCTACATCCTTTTTTATCTTTTTCTATGCAAATTGAATGTGCCATTGAAGAAAATGTATAAAACCTAAAAACAAAAATAAAATTGTTTTTCTGTGATTTAAAAATCTAAACAAATTTCAAATGGCATGTATTGCCATCCAGGACCTGTACAGGTCAAGGGTCAGGAAAAGATGTAGGAATGTATGTATTTGAAGAATCTGTCTTGCTAAAACGGGAACACATAAACCAGATCAGGTGCTCATTCAGCCTTTTAGAGAACTTCCATGAATAGATGTTTTATGCTGGAAAAACTAGAGCCAGTGATCATTAGGAGACCCAGACTGACCTACACTGATTACACTTTGGTTTAGTGGTGCTTTTCATTATGCAAATGAAGCTCCTCGCTTTAGTTGCCCGCCTCTTCCTGATCGCGTGCCGCATACGGAGAATGATGCGAGCGAGGAACGACACAGATGTGTTTCCTCCTCATGTCCTCTTCTCTCTCCTTATTCCCCGTCTCCATTTAGGAGATTGGAAGATCCACGGTGGGACACGCAGCAGGAATCATTTTCAGGTCAAAGGAGGAGAGTAAAAGCAACGAGGCATTATTAAGCATGATGAAGAGATCCATATACAAGCTTGTGGAAATCCGCCTGCCCATGTTTGTCTCCTTCCACTTCCATCTGCTTTATTTGGACTTGTGTAGCACTTACATTGATTTATGACTCACAGCTCTTTGTTCAACCTTGAGCTAATCCGACTTGAGTCGACTTGCATAAGCCAACCGACGGGCTGCTCACTCCTTCCCTCCTTTTTCCACTCTAGGATAAGGAAATGAAGTATGCAGCAAAGCTAACCTAAATTTCTGTTTCTGTGAATGATCATAAAGATTTAAAGAGCGTTCAAGAAATTGCCACACAATTACAGTTTAATACACTTTGCCTATGTTAGGAAAAGCATCATGGGTTAAGATGGCTAGAAAGCAACACCAGTACCCAAGTCTTCTCCTAACAAAGGAGCTAACGGGACCACCACTCTGGCACAGATATATTTCTTTTCTCTCCGAGATTTCTGTCTGGGATCAAATTTCATACAGGTTTTTCATTGATCATCCAAAGTGAAAAGAAAAGCTGTAACTTGATCAAAACTGGACTGACTGCTGGGTGCAGTGTACCTCCTATATAAAAACCTGCTGCTGGTTCATCGTTGTTGCTGTAAATCCATTCGGTAAACATCTGCGTTACCGTTAAAACGACTCATTCTGTATTTTAAGGTGAAATGTTGCACATGTTGGAATGAAAATAAATGATGATAAAAAGGTGACATTCAGTCTCACCCTCAGTTTCTATAGAGGTTCACAAGAACCAGATTTTATTTTAGTAGTCCGCTTCCGCTTATCTGCAAGTGAATTAGCATGTTAGCTAAATATTTAGCCCAGAGCTAAATATGTCGCTAGCCAGTTTAGCATGCTAGCTAAATATTTTGCTTCAAACTAAATATGTCGTTAGCCAGTTTAGCATGCTAGCTAAATATTTTGCTTCAAACTAAATATGTCGCTAGCTAGCGAAGTATTTGGTTCAAAGTTAAATATTTAGTTTGTAGACTAAACATTTAGTTAAAAAGCTAAATATTTAGTTTGGACCTAATTTATTAATTTGTAAACCAAATATCTAATTTGTAACTGTGGTCTAATTTGGGTTTTAATTACGTTGAAATCTATTGGAATGTCTCAGTTAAGATCAGAGTTCACAGAGCTCCATCTCACATTTACCAAAAACATCTTGACATCATAACACTTTTAAGCTAGTTGGTTGAGGAAGATCCAAATGCAAACAGGACAGAGTCTTTATTAACAGAATGAACGGCAGCTGAGGAGAATATTGACTAACAATCAAATAGACAAACGGGGAAATTACTGCACAATTGTAACCAGACACTAAGATAAATATCCAAAACAATGGAGTACCTAGAAACACAGCAGACTGAGTTTAGGTTTGGTTTTCATCAGATTTCTGTACTGTAAGTCCGGAAAGTCAAACTGATGGTCAATTCTGAGAACAGTCATTAAATTTGGCACCCTCTGCATGCTAATAGTACCAGCCCAGTCGATAGGACTTTCACTGGTCTTGATGCCCACTCTTAACATCCAGGATTTTAGTGACAAAGGTGCTAAAGGCTTCCATCATTTCAGGCAGTGAGGCACTTTTCATCTCCAACAGACTGAAACGTCGTTTCCTGGAGGACAGCATCACTTCTCCTCACTCCTGCATTTCTTAATCGCATCATCAGACATTTTAACTGTTTATATGTCTTTAGGAAACCAAAGAAATTCTACAACCACAGTGTGATACTCTACTTTTAATGACATATCTCATTAATTACTGCGTTCCTCAGCTAGACAGATCAATTTTCCTCCTGTGGTATGCTATGTTAATATTTACATTCCTAATTATAAATTTTAATGACCACAGCAATTTAACTTGCAAAGTAAGACAATGCACATGTCTACAATATGCACTCACGACTGCTTGCTAAAGTCCTTCATAAGGACTTAATTTAATGAGAACAAGCTTTAATCTGGGAAAACTATTAGTGCAACCTTCTCCTATCATTTCTTAATTACTGAATAAACCTGAATCTGAATGAAAACTGTATATTATTTATGATAGACATTTGGTTTTTCTGATTAGCTGCGGTCAGAGGCAAGGCAAGACTGAAATGATCAATTTAAACTTTGCCTTTTATGGGTGAGCTGCAGTAAAAAGCAAAAAGTTTTAAATGTGTGTGTGTAAGGTTTTATTATTAGTCTTGAATGTGTGTGTGGTTTTTTTGTACTCTTAAAGCCCAAACGGGGACTCGGTCTGCAAATTAGCTGGTATAGCACAACGCATAGTTTGCCACACTGACCATGTGCTGTTCCTGACCAAATCAATCTGAATGATATAAAACATGTACGATTTCAGTACTCCTCTAAAACAGCCAACCGTTTCTGCTTCACCTTATGCTGGGTACACACCAAAAGATTTTTTACATCTTATACGATTTTCAACATGTGAGAGCACAAACATGAGGATAAAAAATCCTAGATTTAACTGTTTTGCTCCTATACTGTGTAGTGCGCCATGATGTGACAAAGACAGCACGCCACACACAAACAGATTTTCAACCAGAGTCTTGACTGTGAACAAAAGAAATCTCGCAAAATCTCGCGAGACTTCAGAATAAGCATGACGGACGATATGCAGGAGGAAATTGCAATGATAGTGTTTGGAATGATTTTCACAGAAAATTCACGGGGGAAAAAAGAAATCTCTGCTGTCCACATCAGTTTCACTTTGTGCTGCACCATGACTGCTTCCGTCTTCCGTCAACTCGCTTTCTGATTGGATATTGTCTCGTTTCACGTTATTATCTCCACAGCGTGCGCGCGTTTGTCCTCGGCATTCCCCCCACACACATCAGGATTTGGATTGAGGCGGGCCTTTAAGTTCTTTTGGGTCAGCTGTGGCTCTGACCTGGGAATTCTGCCATGAAGGCCATTTTTGCCCAGTCGCTCTTTCTTGTTGTTGAATCTTGAACTCCGTCCTTAACTAAGGCAGTGAGGCCTTTAGATGTTGCTTAGACACAGTTCTGGATGAGGTATCGGCCCCGCCCAAGACAGATAACAACGCCGGTGTAACTTAAGTTGCAACCATGCAATGTATTGACCCAAGCCAACCAACAGAGGGTCCTTTAGGCTGCTAATATGGGCTTTTGGACACAGTAAAAAAGATACTTTGAAACGGTTGTTTACCGACATTAGAGCTTGGCTTAATAAAAACAAGAGCAAAGCTACCACAAGCAGGAACGATGCTAATACATCACCAGTTTTCGAGAGGTAAGTGCAATCTTGAGCGACGTCTGTTCCACACTCCATACCACCTGGAGGCCGTAATGCGGTACTTTGTTCTTTGCCGCCCGCCAATAAACATCATAAAAAAGAAGAAGGGTACTCCTGTGTTATTTTTAGACTAATATGGATACTAACAGTAGTTATGATGAAACCTTTGTGAAAAATACACACAAGGAAGAGAATTATAAAGGTTCTGAGGGGCAGATTATGTTGGGTTGTTGATGTAAGACTAGCTATTTAACTGGAGAACATTCATGGATGTAAAAAGACCAAGTTTTTGTTCCAGATGGCTCGGTTCTGTCAATGAAATGTGGCTTCGAATGGAGAGTTGCACATTATCTTGCTTTCTGAGTCGTTTGACGAAAGCGTTTACTGTGTAAACATTTGCGATTTTATCCTTGATCGGCATACATCATTGGAATCACAAGAATTTCAGCTTTCAAATGATATATAATATGTATGGAATTAAATCAGGGCTATAATGTTTGTGTATTTGAAAGAAATATTTGAAACTGAAAATATGTAAGCTGAAAACGAAAGTCAAGTTTTTATTGCGAACTTTGAAAAACAAAAGATTGGGCTCAAAATAAAATAAAATGGTATTGAATGTTTATATTAATTGAAATTTCAATTGTATTTTTATTTTGTAATTTTCTGAATAAACTTTAATTCAATATGTTCAGTATTATATTTTTTTTCAAGTTTAAGAATTTTTTCCCTTCAGTTTCAGATCTTTCTAATTAAGATCAAAAAAGTTCTTTACAGTTTCAGATTTTTCTTCCAGCTTCAGATCCTTTTTCTACACTTTCAGATTCCTGTTTTTCAGTTTCAAACTTTTGACCCTGATTTGGCGTGGTGGGCGGGGCTACACAGAGAGGGGCGGGGAATCATGAGTGGCAGCCTGGTGGCAGCAGAGCGCAGGAGGCCCCTCTATCATGTTGCCTTCAGGAAACGTGGGAATAAGAATAATCTATCAATGATGACAGATAGTCATGTCAAAGTTGTTACTTTATTAAGCTTCCAATAAATAAATTAATAAAAATAAAACTGGTCTTCTGTTTTTTTACTATTAAACAGTTTTGTGTTTGTTTTAAGAAGATATTTTTTTCTTTTAAAAATTAAAAACTCGTTTTAGCAACGTTAAAGGGGAACAGTATAATTCAGCCTGTGTTGTTTCTATGGCCCATAGGACAGGGGTGGGAGGGTGGCGCTCCCGACACACGGGGAACAGAATATATCAACGGAACAGATTTTTGCACAAGACATCGTTGCACGCCATCTTTTAGTGAGGTACAACCCGCACGGTACAATGCATCCTACGTTGGCGACTTGGGAAATGTCGATTTCTGACTTAGTGGTTGGGAAAACTGCTCATAATTGATCACTCCTACAGCATAATTAGTACACAGTACTGACTGAAACAGCTTTATTAACTGAGCTTTAGTGGTTAAGCTTGATGTATTCTCTGCCAATTATGTAATAATACAGTGCAGGAGGTTTTTGATAGATTATGCTTATTCCCACGTTTACTGAAGGCAACATGATAGAGGGGCCTCCTGTGCTCTGCTGCCACCAGGCTGCCACTCATGATTCCACGCCCCTCTCTGTGTAGCCCCGCCCACCACGCCAAATCAGGGTCAAAAGTTTGAAACTGAAAAACAGGAATCTGAAAGTGTAGAAAAAGGATCTGAAGCTGGAAGAAAAATCTGAAACTGTAAAGAACTTTTTAGATCTTAATTAGAAAGATCTGAATCTGAAAAAACATAAACCGAAACTTAAAGGGGCTATATGCAATTTTCTGAAATGTAAACTCACGACTGACCCCATGTGGCCAAAAACGGAACTGCTCTTCCTTTCTGCTCGCTCTCGCAGCGCGCGTTTTAGTCTTATGTGGAGTTACTGTTGGTGTCAGAGTTGTCCTTGGTCTCTTCTGTGTATTCGCACAATCCATGGAACTGCTTGCGAGTGCTGACTAGCGGTGGTGGCAGAGTGATCCGAAACATTTAACATGAACGCGCTTGACGTTGCATCCGCAGACAGTGCGGGAAAATCCGACCAGACAGAAAATAGAAATAGTTGGATACAGGTTTATAGGTGCAGCCACTGTGAGCTGACAAGGTGTCAGTATGCTCATCAGGAGATGTTTGAGTCATAAATCGTCAAATAAAAAGGCTTTTGTTACGTTTATTTTGGGGAAAAAGTTGCATATGGCCTCTTTAAGGGAAAAAAATTCTTAAACTTGAAAAAAAATATAATACTGAACATTTTGAATTAAAGTTTATTCAGAAAGTTACAAAATAAAAATACCATTGACATTTCAATTAATACGGCTGCACAGTGGCGCAGTTGGTAGCACTGTTGCCTTGCAGCAAGAAGGTCCTGGGTTCAAATCCCAGCCTGGGGTCTTTCTGCATGGAGTTTGCATGTTCTCCCTGTGCATGCGTGGGTTCTCTCCGGGTACTCCGGCTTCCTCCCACAGTCCAAAAACATGACTGTCAGGTGAATTGGTTGCTCTAAATTGCCCTTAGGTATGAGTGTGTGCGTACATGGTTGTTTGTCCTGTATGTCTCTGTGTTGCCCTGCGATGGACTGGCGACCTGTCCAGGGTGTACCCTGCCTCTCGCCCCTTGACTGCTGGAGATAGGCACCAGCCGCCCCGCAACCCTACATAGGATGGACGGGTATGGAAAATGGATGGATGGATGGATGGATTTCAATTAATATAAACATTCAATACCATTTCATTTTATTTTGAACACAATATTTTGTATTTCAAAGTTCGCAATAAAAACTTGACTTTCGTTTTCAGCTTACATATTTTCTGTTTCAAATACTTCTTTCAAATACGCAAACATTATAGCCCTGATTTAACTCCATACATATGTAAGTGTTTATAGAACTTACCACAAACGGGACGTAAAAATGCTAAGGAGTTAATTAAAAAGACTGTTATCTGGGGCCCCTCAAGATTAGCCTCGACCCCCCAGCTACATTTTTCTGGCGCCGGGTCTGTTCTGGGTTCTTCTGTGTCTAATCAGCATCTAATCTAGGAGGTCACCGAATCTGTGATTAGACGTTGACGAGTTTTTATAGTTTTAGATGGTAGGCCAGCCTTTTCTGCGAAAGTTCTCCACTGTTCCACGTTTGTGGATCATGGTTCTCATTGTTATTTTCTGGAGTACCAAAGCCTCAGAAATGGTTTTGTCAGCTTTTCCAACTTAATGTTTAAGTTTTATTTAGTGATTTCTTGCATCTACAACTCTGGGTGCGACTAGCAAAATAAACGAAGCTTTTTAAAACATACTGTTAATCTAGAGTTAATGTAGACAATCACCTTATGACTACTAGGCCCAGATTGATTGAATACATTTTTTTTCCTAACAAAGAAAATATCATTGTGTCATTTTGTGTTTACTCGGGTGACTCACAAATTACGTTTTTTGATGATCTCAAGCATTTAAGTGTAACAAAAAGTGAAGAAATCTGTAAAGGAGCAAATACTTTTTCACAACACTCTGTTTGCATCACTTGAACATCCTTCATTTCATGCAAATCGTGAAACGGCAAGCTTCCTGTCTAGTATAAATTGCAGACATGCTCACATGTTTAAATTCCTGTCGTCCCTTTCAGTATAATAGGAGCCTTCCATTTATTTTTGCCTTGATCTCTTCCTCTCTTGTCTAATAGCCTGCCGGCTGCTGTCGCCGACTGTAACTCTCCTGGGCGAACGTGATTAATTATCTCCCCCGGTCGATGTGAGGAGTCCTGGAGAGACTGTATCTCACTTTCATTTGGTTACACTAATCCTGGGGCATTTCAATTACGGCCACCTCCGTTTTTCCTTCATTTCACAGGGCAGGCAAGGCAAGCGAGGTACAGGGAAGCATTAGTCCCATAAACACAGGAGGCAGGACAGGAATCAATGACTATGATGTACAAATCAATGTGGTTCATTAACAACATGTCATGAATAAATAAATGGATCCTTGATGGCTGTTTTTGTGTTCATGTCAGAACTTGATGTATATAAATGCACCATGATGGAAATTAACCAGTGAAACAGCTGTAATTCAATTTTTATTTAACAATCGCCTGGATCAGTTTTACCATAAATTACCAAAAGTATTCACACCCCTTGAACTTTTCCACATACGTTCACATCATAACTTAACTTGTTTTTATTGGGATCTTCTGTGATTGACCAACTCAAAGAAATGCATAATCATGGAGTAGGAGGAAAATTATACATTGAATGTGGCGTTCATTTGTATTCAGCTCCCTGAGACAATATTTTGTGGATGTCTCCACAAGCGTTGCACATCATTCTTCTTTAAAAATTGAACTAAGAGCATCTGTAAACGTCAAGATGAAAGTCTTCCCACAGAATCTCAATTGGATTTAGGTCCTCACTTTGACTAGGCATGCATATGTCTTGATCTAAACCATTTCATTGTATCTCTGCTGGGGGGGCTGTGGCTTATTCTGGGGGTCCCAGTAAACAGTGTTTTTATCCAACCCCTTAGGGTTTTTGTGTCCCTATGGCGCTCAAACTATGTACACATACGTATTATACATCTTTGGAAAGCTAAGATTCGTGGGATTCTTGATAAGTCAAGGATACAGTAAATGGTTTTGTCAAACCACTCAAGGAAAATAATGTGCAACTCACCGTTCAAAGCCACATATTATTGACAGAACAGAGCCATCTCAAATGAAAACTCTTTTTACGTCCACAAGGGTCCTGTTCATGTTCTCCAGTAAAATAGCTAGTTCACAAGTCTTACATTAACAAACCAACATAATCTGCCACATAAAACCTTGATAATTCCCTTCCTTGTGTGTATATCTTGCAAAGTTTTCATCATAACTACCGTTACCATACATATTAGCCTAAAAATAACACAGCAGTGCCCTTCTTCATCGTCTTTATGATGTTTATTGGTGGTTGGCAAACAACAAATTGGTGCATTACCACCACTAGCTGGTATGGAGTGTGGACCAGACGTCACTCAACGTTGCACTTGCCTCTCTAACGGTGCGTTCACACCAAAGTGTCAAAAATGCGCCGCACGCCAAAGTTTGACGCTTGAACATTCGCAGCTCGATGCGTGTCAAGCCAGAAATACGCAACTTGTGGGAGGAGCTACTGCCAGACTGTGTTTTTGCAAGATGGCAGCTGTCGATCTAGCGTTGGAAGAGAGAGTCTCCATTCTCTATTTACTGTGGAGAGTACCCTGCGCAGGTTCACAGGGTCAGTAACGTGAAAACTTTCAAAAGTGAAAGGAACTTCCCAGGATGCCGTATCTCCTCACTTATATTCCTCCAAGCAGCTCCTTTTTATTCCCGTCTCTGTAGAGAAAGCAGCTGGTGTCGCATAGCTCAGGGTGATTAGCCACGGCCGTTATCAGGATTTCCTCCATGTTGAATGAATGAATTTTGCCGGACCTGACCCAGTGAACTGGGTCATAGCATCACATGACATCACGTCACCAGGCTCCTGATTGGTTGACGCGGCGCGAACTAACGCCAAAGTTAAGATTTTTCAACTTCAGCAGCAGACGCAAAAACACGCGTGACGCGACGCAGAAGCACGCTTTTTTATTGACTTTACATGAAAACCTGACAACCATGATGCTTCAAACGCATTTGGTGTGAACGCACCGTAAGACTGGTGATGTATTAGCATCATCCCTGATTGTGCTAGCTTTGCTCTTGTTTTTATTAAGCCAACCTCTAATGTTCCTTTTGGTACAACCATATCAAAGTATCTTCTTTACTGCCTCCAGAAGTCCTGATTAATAGCCTAGAGCACCCTCTGCTGGTTGTCTTGAGTCAATGAATTGCATGGTTGCAACTTAATTTACACTGGTTTTGTAATCTGTCTTGGGCGGGGTCGATACCTGAATGAGCAAAGTAAAGGGGGCTTGATAAATATGAGGATAAAACATTTTTCCATTTTTAAATTGTAAAAAAAGATGTATCATTTTCTTCCACATTACAGACGAGTGTTTTGTGAATAAAGCACATGGAAGTTTGTGGTTTTATTGTGACAAAATATGGAGAAAGGTTTAAGAGGAATGAACGCTTTCCAAGGCGCTGCATACAGCACTTCAAATATAAATATTCTCCTGCTGTAAGTCAGTGTCCTGTGTCAGGATGCAACTTAAGCAGTAGTTTAAGAATAACTGCAACGCACCAACACAATGACTTGTCAACCACCGGCAGCATAAAAACAGCTGCTGTGAAAGTAAATCAGTCTGCCAACGTCTCCAATGTGTTTGCAGCTAGCAGTGGAGAGTGCGTGCATCGCTGCAGATTGGTATCAGCGTTTTAGGCTGCTTAGTGGACGTATTTCCCTGCAGGACGAGGGTGGTCGGGTTAGTGTCTTGGATTTGTCACACATGTGTCATGTTGGCCTAGTTATGGCACAGATCTCAGGAAGGGTACAGTAACTACAGTAGTCTGTCCCTCTGCATGCCCTCACACTGTATGTTAACCAGTGTTTGTATGATAATGTCACTGTAAATGTGACAAAATGCAAAAAACAGCCCGATTTCTGTATGAATTATTCAAAAGGAAAACACATGGCTCATGTTTATTATCCTGAGCCTTCTGTCCATCAGTCAGCGCTACAAATAAATAGATTTGTAAGCTTGTCTAGCTTTGAGATGGATGCATATTAAGGCAAGCAGTTTTATTCTTGAGACAGAATCGGTTTCTGCAGATGCTCCAGCAAAACAAGACTTCAATTTAATTAGGAGAAACTGTCTCAAAATTAGAATCAAATATGAATATGTTTGCATTACCTGCCTGGTTAATTAGAAATGCTGTGATGTTGTGCTTACAAACACGGCCCCCAAAAAATCCAACAAGCATAATAATATCTCATGCAACATGTTCAATCACAGATAACCCTTTCACTGAGTCAATCTGCACCCAAAGAAATTATGAAGATATCAAAAAGTCCAGAAAAATGTTTCAAAAAGCTGCAACTTTTATGGTTATACTATAGATCCTTAAATCAGAGACGAGAAGTTTGAAACCCAACTTGTGAACTGATTCACAACTCCAAGAGCCCGTCATAAAACATTAAAGACGTAGAAAAAGAAATCAATGTTGGTGTACTCCTCCTCCACTCATGCATAACAGCAGGCATTCCCGATGATTTCCATATGTAATGTAACTGACTCAACAGTAAGTGCCTTATTCATCAGATGGGCATTAAAGTTACATGCACCCTGAAATGAGAGGAACACATTCAGATTTGTCTTGTGTTAAATATCATTACAAAATGCAGCTTGTTTTTTAGTGTAAAATATCAGGCAGCTGGTGAGATTTAACCTAAAGGTCTTATTCACTCATTTCATTAATATTCATGATATTGGTTAACAGCAGCGCGACTCTTATGCTGCCTTCGAACAAATAACAAACTTAACTTACTTCTTTGGATGTGTCCCAAGCCAAATTCCAACGGTTTCTTCCTCAGCTCTTCTTTCCTTGGTTAAATTATTTTAACGTTGATGTGTTTTATCTCCGTAAATAAAAGAAGCCGGAACGTATGCTGCCATGTTGGGGAGTTATTAAAGGTTAGCTTCTACCAGCAGAGATGCACTCTGCTCTCCTGCACACAAAATCAATAAAGCCTTCCAGTGGGCGGTCACAAGCCAAGGTGCGTGGAGCCATTAATACTAACTTTCTCTGTGACGTAGAAGGGACCGGCTTGTTCTGATTCACTCATTTTTGCCGTCTATTTTCTTTCTGTGGCTAATGCAGGCAATGGGGGTTGGAGAAAATGTTCACATGCAGCATGCATATTCAGCTCAGAGTGACCGATCGTATTTCTCCTGTTGGCACCCCTGAGTAAGCAAACAAGATCGTATCAGGACCCGCTGCCGTTTGCTTATAGCTTTGGAGTTGGAGTTGAAGATGCCATCATCCACCTGCTTCAACCAAGCCACTGTCATCTGGACAAAGCAGGCAGCACTGTGAGGATCATGTTCTTTGATTTCTCTAGTGCATTTAACACAATTCAGCCTGATTTGCTTTGTCAGAAACTCCTGAAGACACAGGTGGAGCCCTCAACAATCGCCTGGATCAATGACTACCTGACCAACAGACCACAGTTTGTGAGACTGAAGGATTGTGTGTCAAACCAGATGGTCGGCAGCACAGGAGCACCACAGGGGACCGTACTCTCACCATTCCTTTTCACTCTGTACACCTCAGACTTCCAGTACAAATCAGAGACCTGTCATCTGCAGAAATACTCAGATGTATCAGAGATGGACAAGAAGCTGAATCCAGAGAGCTGGTGGACCGCTTTGTGACATGGTGTGGAAACAATCGTCTCACCTTGAATGTGAACAAAACACAGGGGATGGTTGTAGATTTCAGAAGAAACAGGGATAAGTCAAACACTGTTTCCATCATGGGAGAAGAAGTGGAGGTGGTTGAGGAATATAAATACCTCGGAGTTCACCTGGACAACAGACTGGACTGGAGACTGAACAGTGAAGCCGTCTACAAGAAGGGACAGAGCAGACTGGACTTCTGGAGGAAGCTTAGGTCCTTCAAGATTAGCAGCAAGATGCTGCAGATTTTCTACAAGTCTGTTGTGGAGAGTGTAATCTCTTCAGCCGTCATCTGTTGGGGTAGCAGCATCAGAGCCAGGGACTTAAAAAGGCTCAACAACCTGATAAGGAAGGTTCTGGTTCTGTTCTGGTTCTGTTCTTGGGACAACTGTGGAACATCTGGAGATGATGATGCAAAGAAGGATTTTTCATAAAATCAAAAACATTATGGACAACCCTGAGCATCCTCTTCATGAGACTGTCATACAACAACAGAGCGTCTTCAGTCGGAGGCTTCTTCAGTTTCGCTGCAACACAGACCGCTACAGGAAATCCTTCCTGCCCACAGCCATCATCATCTAAAACAACTCCTTAAAGAATTAATTGTATGAGCTATAACAACACTTTATTTCCCTCTGGGATCAATAAAGTATTTTTGAATTTGAATTGAATTTCGAATTTCAAAAAGACCCAGCATTACACAGCTTCTAGGTGAACAAGACTTTAAAAGGAACGTTGGGAGATGCCGGGACTGGGTTTCATTGAAGCAGGAAAAATAAAATATATAACATAATTCACTGCATTTTACTGGTGAATGTGGCACAGATTTACTTTGAGGCTGAAACCAATAAAACGTCACATAATTAGCTGCTATAGTGATGGATGTGCTAGACTCCCCTGAGTCTCACTGGTAGACACAGTTTTTCTGAGCTGTTTACAGATAAACATTTAAAAAGTGTGGCAGATATTTGTATTCGTCTCACTTTACTCTGATCCCCCCGAATGAAATCCGTGCAACCAATTGTCCTCAGAAGTTCCCTAATTGAAGGTCACCTTTTGTAATTTAATCTGAGCATAACTGCAGATGTTCTGGTCCTGACCTCAGAGGTTCTTTAGAGCTCAACCAGCATCATACAGACCAAGGAACCCAGCAGCAGATCAGAGAGAACGTTGTGGAGAAGTTTAAAGCACGGTTAGGTTCTACAACTACGTCCCAGGTTTTGAATGTCTCCGAGAGCTCTGTTCAATTCATCACCTGCACTTAGAGAGGATGGAGCACCTGCAGAACAATAAAGAAATGGACGCCCACCTTAACTGACAAGGAGAACATTAATCAGAAGCAGCCAGGAGGACCACGGTAACTCTGCTGAGGTCCACAGCTCAGGTGGGAGGGTCTGGTAACAGGACAGCTAGTCTTAGGATGCATTCACACCAGCCCTGTTACGTTTTGGGAGGTGTGAATGCACGATCGAACTCTGATGAGGACCCAAAAAAAGAAAACTCTGGTCCGCCTAAAAACCTAGGAGGTCTCAGCTTGGTTGAAGAGAACTCTGGAGCAGTTCGGCTGCATATGTGGATGCTAAGCGTGCCTGGGGTGGACACTCCGAAAGCAGGACGCGGACTATAGCACAGGGCATTTTGGGAAAATACAACCAAAATGACTGCAAAACAAAAACACGTTGCTTAAAAGCTTCTTTTGACAACCATTGCTCCAACTAAAGTGAAAGTAATCTCCGGTAGAAAAAAGTCTCCGTAGACAAGTAATCCACTGGTACGTAGTGAAAAAAGAGAGTGTCGACGAGCCGAGAGAAAATGGCGGAAAACTCAATTCCAGGTTCACTGTGAGATCTACAAAGAGAGACTGAATAGATATCAGCTAACTATAAAAGATGCTAGGGAATCGTTCTTTTCTGAAATCATTAACAGAAACATTAATAATGCACGGACTCTATTTGCAACAGTGGAAAGACTAACTAATCCTTTAGTGACAGTAGCCCCTGAACTAAACTCTACCAGGGCCTGCAATGAATTTGCCAGCTTTTTCACTTAAAACATTCTAACAATTAGACGGTCAATCTGTACCTCAATATCGAACCCACAACCAGTGCCATCCCCAATCAACAACAATGTAGAGAAAATGTCTGAATTCCATGAATTAAACCAGAACAGCCTTGAAAAAATCATCATCCAATTAAGCTCCTCCTCCTGCTGTCTTGATATCTTACCCACAGCTTTTCTAAAGAAAGTTCTTCCTGTTATTGGGTCTAATCTTGTTCAAATAGTGAACTCATCCCTGCTATCAGGTGTCTTCCCTCAGGCTTTAAAAACAGCAGTTATTAAACCACTGCTAAAGAAGAAAAATCTGGACAACACGTTAATGCAGAACTACAGGCCAATCTCTAATCTCCCATTCATCAGTAAGATTATTGAAAAAGCTGTTTCAGCAGTTAAATAGCTTCATAACAATGACAAACCGTTTTGATGCTTTTCAGTCTGGTTTCCGCGCTCACCACAGCACCGAGACTGTCCTCGTCAAAGTATTCAATGACATCCGCATAAATACAGACTGTGGAAGAACCACAGTGCTGGTTCTGTTGGACCTCAGTGCAGCATTTGACACTGTTGATCATGATATTTTATTGGAACGACTGGAGAGCTGGGTCGGACTCTCTGGTACAGTACTTGGCTGGTTCGAGTCTTACCTAAAGAACAGGGACTTCTATGTTTCAATGGAAACTTTTCATCAGAACGAACAGAAATCACATGTGGGGTGCCCCAGGGCTCCATCCTGGGGCCCCTCTTATTTAATATCTACATGCTCCCACTAGGCAAGATTATAGCAACCAATAACATTAGCTACCATAACTACGCAGATGACACTCAGCTTCACATTACAATGTCACCAGGTGACTCTGAACCCATTCAAACCCTAAATCAATGCATTGACCAAATACATTTATGGATGTGCCATAACATTCTCCAGCTGAATAGAAACAAAACTGAAGGGATTATTTTTGGACCCAAGGAGGAACAATCAAGAGTCAGCACACAGCTTCAATTAATCCAGCTAGAAACTACTGATCAGGCCTGAAATCTAGGTGTAGTAATGGACTCAGACCTGAACCTCCAGGGTCACATAAAGGCAATAACAAGGTCAGCGTTCTATCACCTGAAGAACATTTCTAGGATTAAAGGACTGATTTTGCAACACGACCTAGAAAAACTCATCCATGCGTTTATCTTTAGTCGGATTGATTACTGCAACAGCATCTTCACAGGTCTGCCTAAAAAGTCAATCAGACAGCTGCAGCTGATCCAGAACGCTGCTGCTCGTGTTCCTCACTAGAACCAGGAAAGTAGAGCACATCACCCCAGTTCTAAAGTCCTTACACTGGCTCCCTGTAGCTCAGAGAATAGACTTCTAAATACTTTTACTAGTTTATAAATCATTACATGGCTTAGCACCAAAATATGTTGAAGACCTGTTGTCATGGTACCAACCACCAAGACCACTCAGGTCCTCCAACTCTAGCCTACTAAACATCCCTAGACTCAGAACTAAACATGGAGAAGCAGCTTTCAGTTTCTATGCTCCCCTTATCTGGAACAGACTTCCTGACGAGTGTAGAGCTGCTGAAACTCTGAACTGCTTTAAATTGAGACTAAAAACCATCTGTTTAGAATTGCCTTTGAGTAAATGCTTGATGTCATATGTATGAAACGTGTTCATGCTCTCTTGCTTTATTGATCTTTCTCTTGCTTAATGTGTATCATGTGTAATGTGTGTTTCTTTTATGTGTTTAAAAAAAATCACCAAATCATGTAAAGCACCTTGAATTTATGGAGGACTACGGGGGTCATTGGAAAAGCAATACAGCATTTTGACAATGAGTGCTTACTTGTGAATTAAAAATATAGATTGCTAAATATAATTTCAAATTCAACAATTTAAAAAGACACATTTGAAAAGCATTTTGTAATTACACATTTTAAATTGAAATACTAAAGAGGAATAGCTAATTGTATTTATTATTTGATTATTAAATACTGTGATATGAATTTTTTTTTCAAATCCTATTTCAAAATGGTGAATTAAATAACACAATTAATAAATGAGATTGTAAATATCTTTCCTTTTCATACATTTAAAAAAGTTATTCCCTTTTCTACATTCGTTTTCTCTTTCCGGCTCCCATTTTCAAATCCTTTTTGCAATTGCATTTCCTAAATGGTTTCCCGTCTCCTTTTAGCATTCGAGTGACGCTCCTGGTCCCTGAGCACTGAAAACCAAGTTCAACCAATCACAGCTGCTCCTCGAATGTAACCAGCTCTCTCGTTGGTTAGACACGAGCTGTGCAGCTTGGCAAGGTCCACCCAAATGTGTCTGTCTGAGAGAGCTGGTTACATGCGAGGAGCAGCTGTGATTGGTTGAACTTGGTTTTCAGTGCTCAGGGACCAGGAGCGTCACTCGAATGCTAAAAGGAGACGGGAAACCATTTAGGAAATGCAATTGCAAAAAGGATTTGAAAATGGGAGCCAGAAAGAGAAAACGAATGTAGAAAAGGGAATAACTTTTTTAAATGTATGAAAAGGAAAGACTCACCTCACGCCAATGACTGACGCAATCTGCTGGGATTCCTTAAATAGGAAACTTTTTAACTGATTGGAATGTTTGTATAAATGTATTGAAATGACTTCTTGTTAAGTGCCTTGAGATGACATCTGTTGTGAATTGGCGCTATATAAATAAACTGAATTGAATTGAATTGAAAGATATTTACAATCTCATTTATTAATTGTGTTATTTAATTCTCCATTTTGAAATAGGATTAGAATTCTTTTTTCAAATCACAGTATTTAATAATCAAATAATAAATACAATTAGCTATTCCTCTTTAGTATTTCAATTTAAAATGTGTAATTACAAAATGCATTTCAAATTTGTCTTTTTTTTGATATGGATTAATTGTTATATTTGAAATTATATTTAGCAATCTATATTTTTAATTCACAATTAAGCACTCCTCGTCAAAATGCTGTATTGTTTTTCCAGTGACGCCCGTAGTCGTCCATATGAATTACCCTGCTGTTGAAAGTGTGCTATACAAATAAAATTGCCTTGACTTGACAAAGTGCAGTGTGAAGAGGAACCGCATCAGCTAAGAAAAGCAACAGTGGTCCACAATCAAACCGAGTCTACCGGAATATCAGGTGGGAAAACGACTTTAGTTTTCACAAATCTGGATTTATGGGGGAGCAGCAAGAAGAAAACTATAAGAAGTCCAGTTTGTTGTGTAGGAGACACAGCAGACATGTGGAAGAAGGTGCTCTGATCAGATGATCGTCATGCTGTGGGGAAGAAGCAGGTCAGAGTTAATGTGAGGATGAGGGAGCTAAATCCATCCTGTTAGAGGCTGCAGAAGATCTGAGGGGTGGAGGTTCTCCTTCCAGCAGGACAACCACCCCGAACATACACCCAGAGATATTATGGGATGGTTTAGTTCAAAGCAGATTCATGGGTTAGAATGGGCGAACAGTCCCATCTCTAAATATCTAAAGCTAGTGGAGACATGGTCCTACAGACTTGCAGGTGTAGCATAAAAAAATCTGAATGTGTTCCTCTCATTTCAGGGTGCATGTAACTTTAATGCCCATCTGATGAATAAGGCACTTACTGTTGAGTCAGTTACATTACATATGGAAATCATCGGGAATGCCTGCTGTTATGCATGAGTGGAGGAGGAGTACACCAACATTGATTTCTTTTTCTACGTCTTTAATGTTTTATGACGGGCTCTTGGAGTTGTGAATCAGTTCACAAGTTGGGTTTCAAACTTCTCGTCTCTGATTTAAGGATCTATAGTATAACTATAAAAGTTGCAGCTTTTTGAAACATTTTTCTGGACTTTTTGATATCTTCATAATTTTTTTGGGTGCAGATCGACTCAGTGATTGAACATGTTGCATGAGATATTATTATGCTTGTTGGATTTTTTTTTTGGGCCGTGTTTGTAAGCACAACATCACAGCATTTCTAATTAACCAGGCAGGTAATGCAAACATATTCATATTTGATTCTAATTTTGAGACAGTTTCTCCTAATTAAATTGAAGTCTTGTTTTGCTGGAGCATCTGCAGAAACCGATTCTGTCTCAAGAATAAAACTGCTTGCCTTAATATGCATCCATCTCAAAGCTAGACAAGCTTACAAATCTATTTATTTGTAGCGCTGACTGATGGACAGAAGGCTCAGGATAGTAAACATGAGCCATGTGTTTTCCTTTTAAATAATTCATACAGAAATCGGGCTGTTTTTTGCATTTTGTCACATTTACAGTGACATTATCATACAAACACTGGTTAACATACAGTGTGAGGGCATGCAGAGGGACAGACTACTGTAGTTACTGTACCCTTCCTGAGATCTGTGCCATAACTAGGCCAACATGACACATGTGTGACAAATCCAAGACACTAACCCGACCACCCTCGTCCTGCAGGGAAATACGTCCACTAAGCAGCCTAAAAACGCTGATGCCAATCTGCAGCGATGCACGCACTCTCCACTGCTAGCTGCAAACACATTGGAGACGTTGGCAGACTGATTTACTTTCACAGCAGCTGTTTTTATGCTGCCGGTGGTTGACAAGTCATTGTGTTGGTGCGTTGCAGTTATTCTTAAACTACTGCTTAAGTTGCATCCTGACACAGGACACTGACTTACAGCAGGAGAATATTTATATTTGAAGTGCTGTATGCAGCGCCTTGGAAAGCGTTCATTCCTCTTAAACCTTTCTCCATATTTTGTCACAATAAAACCACAAACTTCCATGTGCTTTATTCAAATAACACTCGGCTGTAATGTGGAGGAAAATGATACATTTTTTTACAAATTAACATTTGAAAAATGTACCCAAGGGCGATCCTAGCCAGTTTGGTGCCCTTGGTGAATACCCCCTCTGACCCCCGCCCCAATTTACCCTACCACCCCACAAAAGCAGCCCCAGATCATTTCAACAGAACGGTGAACTATAGTCGTTGTAATTAGTAGTCAATGCAGCTTTTGGCCTCTAGATGCTTTATATTGCAAGGCCAGTTGATCTTATTTGGTCTTTTGGTGATTTTGAACACCAGGAGGTGTAGAGAGCAACAAAACAGACACTGTGTTTGTTTTTTTCCATGAGTTTTTAGAGGATTCTATGAACTGCTCCTGCATCAGGCCAGCAATATTGACCTGCACTTTAGAGTGTGAGCAGATTCGCACAACCCAAGAAAAATGTATTTAAATCATGAATATTATGAATGCTCTTTATTTGGAAGCAGTTACTAACGTTATTTATTTCGCCAACTTATTGATTTGAAAAATTTGATGCGTGCATTCCTATAACCACGTCCAAGGCTGCCGCAAGGAAGCCAGAAAGCTGCCTCCACGCACCCCCTACAACAGGCCCAGCTGGCAGTGGCAGGCAGGCACACCAAGGGTGCAAATAGATGTTATATAAATAGGTGTTACAATTTAGAAACTGTTATTTGTTTTATTTTGCAAGTTGGTTGCCATTTTACTTCCAGCCGCTTCAGCAGGCATGCGCCCTCCCTTTGCAAGGCAAGGCAATTTTATTTGCATAGCAACACTTTCAACGACAAGGTGATTCAAGATGCTTTACATGATTAGAGGTAAAATAAAAACAGCATTAAAACACAGACAACGCATATAAAGTAAAAACAGCAATAAAAGTACACATAGATACTTCAAGGCAATACAAAGTATATCATGTAGAAACAGCAAGAAGCATAAACAAAACAAGATATATGAAAACATGACTAAAATGCAGCTCTAAACAGATAAGTTTTTAGTTCTGACTTAAAAGAACTCAGTTTCAGCAGCTTTGCAGTTTTCTAGACGTTTGTTCCAGATTTGCAGCACCTGCAAGCAGAAGAGCAAATGCCCCTTGCTGCTCCCTGACTGAATGGGGGAAACTGATCTGTGATATGTTTTCCAAAAGAGGCATACAATGGCATGATATTGAGGCGCCACGCCCACCCCCTCGTGATGGCGCCCTGGACATCCACCCAGTTGGCCCATATCAAGAACCGCTACTGCGCTAGACCACTAAGTAAAAATCTGGAGGAGTCTGGTCTTTATGGAGAAAAAACTGAGAAGAAAACCATTGTTAACATAAAGCTGGTGGAGCTGGTCAGAGTTGGAAGGAAGTTGGATGGAGCTAAATCCAGGACAAGCCTGGAGGAAAACCTGTTAGAGGCTGCAGAAGTCCTGAGACTCAGGTGAAGTCTCACGTTCCAGCAGGACGACCAGCCTGAATATAAAGTCAAGGACAGGCCTAGGGGGTCAAAGGGACCAGGCGCACCCAAGACATACCACAATACCTGTGTAAACTTAGCTGTAATCATGTAATGTGTTGAACCAAGACAACCAGCAGAGGGTGCTGTAGGCTATTGATTTGGACTTTTGGACGCAGTAAAGAAGACACTTCGACATTAGAGCTTTGCTCTTTTTAAATGAAAATACATTGAACCAGATCTTTCTGCTACATTTACACCTGCAACTCTGTAGGAGTATGTCTCTACCAGCCTTGGACGTCTAGAGACCAAAAGTTAAGGGGAAACAAAAAATTTAAGGGCTCGTCCGCTCGCCGGGTCATTTACTTTGAGTCGACCTTCCTGATCAAACCCAAGGTCACGGTGTTAAACACTGGATTGGAGCTGGGAATCACTGCAGAGACTTTAAAGTTGTGCTGTTAAAAAACCCCAGATTGTTAAAAACCACGTCTGACAACGGACACGTGTTTAAATTTATGCCCAACAACAAATAATTTCTATCGTCCTATTTGCAAGTCGCAGAAAGCAGATGAAGATTAAACTGACGTCTAACAACAGACTAGCTCTGCTGACTTCTAGACGCTAAACTAAAATATGATGGAGATTAAGGTCAGCATCTATGGTATCACCCGCTGCCTGTCCTCCATCCTACCAGCGTTCACTTCAGCAAAATAAGCACCCGCTTACATCCTCTGAGCTTCAGCATCAAGCTCTTTTCCTGAATCAAGATGTAAAGATCCTAGAAACTAGGGCTGGACGATACGAACCAAAAGTTATATCTTGATTTTTCTTTTTTTTTTAGCTGAAATCCGATTTTCGATATATATCTAGATATTTTTCTTCCCAAAAATTACTGACAAAAAAGCAATTAAGAATCTAAGCAACATTTCTCAAATTTCACACAGGCAATTTTATTGACATACTGCTGTAGATGTACATTAGAAACTGTGTCAAAAAAAAGAAGGTATCGGCATATGTTATTAATATTGCTTTCTTGGATATAATAATGTTTTTATCTTCCGAACCAAAATAGTTATAGCTTTCCTATTAAAAAAGTATTGTTTTGGGTCAAGCTGGTGTTGAAATTCAGCCCTGGAGCTTTGATCTGAGAGGCCTTTTATCTGATCGCTCAAAGGATGTAAGCGGAACCATAAGTTTAATAAAAATACTTTTATTAGTTGTGTAACAAGATAAGATAGAACATCTAACATATGAGGGTGTGTTAAATGGTATGAGCAAAATAAAAAATAAAAATGAGTTGTTGAGGACAGTGAGAAAACAAAGAGATCTAAATCTTTGGAGGCTGAATGTTCATCAAAATCAAAACCCTCATCTTCATCTGGCTGTTTCCCTGTTTCCCCCGTGGAGAACCTCGCCTTTTCATGTGCATCCTTTCTTTTAGACATGTCCGCTAATCTTTCTTCTTTATTTTCTCCTTTTTGTTTTTTGTGAAAGGGAAGCAACGATTTAATTATTGACTGATTGGGCGGCTGAGCCAATTACATTTCAATAGCAACTGCTGAAATCAGAGTCTTGCAACGGGTGAAAAATACATCATTTAAATTTTGCGTGGCAGGCGGAAGTTTCTTTAATTCGAGTGGGTCGTGAATGAGAAAATATTTATTTTAATTAATATCTCAAACTATCAGGCGCCGTGGCGACTCTATATTTGGAGCTTGGGCCGCCTTCCTTTCAAAGCAGAAGAGAGCTGCTGACATTTGGTAGCAGCTAGCGAACAATATCAAAATATCTGATATTAAAACATTTTCATATCTTCCAGAATCGAGCGCAGCAGCAAGAGGTACTAATCAGCTGCAGGTGCAGGCGGCAGGACCAGTAGCGGGTACAAAGATCTTCTATAAAGGAAGATGCCTCACTTGCATTCACAAACAGACACACAGCAGGTTCATGACGGCCTGCAGAACAAAGTTTTACACATTCTTTATACTTTTCTTTGTGTCGCTGTTATAAATGGTGGTAAAGATTCGTAGTGCTGGAGTTCTTGGTTAACACATGTTTCTGACATTCTCTACAGACCGCATTAATCTGTTTCACATCTGACACTTTGAATTCAAACAATCTCCAAATTAATGAGCCAGTAGTTTTATTTTAAATAACCAGCGGCTCCTCTTCAACACTTTCCCTCGTGCCTTCGTCTGTCTCCATGCTGAGTTCAGCGAGGAAGGGAGGCGGAGCAAGGTGAAGTAACCCAAGAGATAGACGGGGTGGCAAGAAGACACACTGATGACTGATATATATATATATCTATCGATATAAACGAGTCATCTTGTGACTTATATGAAGATATGACTATGTTTTTTTTTTTACTCGAGATTTCATCCAGCTCTACTAGAACCGGTTCCAGTAGGAAGCAACAGCTCCTTCCTGATGATCTGGTTCATAAAACTACTAGATCTAAAAGGAACAGAGCGCCTTAAAATGATCTCTCTATGAGTCAATAGTAAATTATGCACATCAGAATGCATAATTCAGAATATTAATGGAACAGATATGCAAGGAACATGGTGCAGACTTTACCAGGAGAAGATACATCTACCCGCCCTTTCAATCTTCGCAGGACTTTCTGCAACACGCAGTCACTGAGGTGCAAAAAATTGCAAGATATATATCTGTCTACAGCTCAAACGTTCTGTAATATTAAAACGGCACAGAAAGGCTGAGAAACTCTGTGCTCCTCTGAGGTGTTTTACAGTGTCTCCCATCAATTTCTGATCATTCCCTAGGGTCTGTTCTCAGTTACCCTGCATCAAAGACAGAACACTGGAACTGAGAGCAAATCGTGGCAGATTTTGAGCTGCTAAGGATTGTAGGACACATTTAAAGTTTCACAAACTGTGTCAGAGAAGCTGCAATAATTGGAGAATATCTCCGTCCAGGTTTGACGAGTCATAGTGGTGCAATTCTTCTGTTTGCCAACATCACTGTTGCCTTGCAGCAAAAAGGTCCTCCAGCTTCCTCGCACATTCCAAAAACATGACATCTGTGACCCTTTTCCACTAGCGCCTATAGCAGCACGGCTCGACTCGGCTGAATTCTATCACAACATGAAGACATTAGTGCATGCCTTGGGTTAAGCTTCCAGAAAGCTTTCAGGACACGAGGGGAAACCCATCCAGCCTGAAGATGCTGAAGTAATTTGTTAAGAACAAAATTCCTGCGACTTTAAGCTTTTCTTCCATGACTTCTGATCCATCAGATGTCACTACATGGCTAAGCATGGTCTTGGTTCTGTATAATACGCTCACTGGACATAATAAATTCAGTTAAACACAAAAAATATCCAAAGAAGGGTCTTATAAGAGAACCGTGGCGCTGAACCAGCCAAAGCATTATCACAGACTTCTCATTAACACCTCAAGAGGCCGTCAGCGTGTGAAAAGTGGAGTAGAAAAGGAAGCCTTACATTAACCTTTCCTAGAGGCAGTGTCAGCTTCTTTGAGCTGAAAGGCGTTTGGCACGGATCATCACGCAGAGGCTAAATGTACAGTGACATTTCAGGATTCCAGACTATTTCCAGAAGAAAATGACTCTTTGTTACCAAGACGGGATTCAGACCAATTATGCAGCTCAATAGTCTTTTTGCGATCAGAGGAATTTTGAAGACATGCATTTGGATTTGGGAATACCGTCTAAAGCTTTGTTGCTGCCAGACGGGGAGTGTGTGTATGTATAGTGGGGCAAAAAAGTATTTGGCAGCCACCAATTTGTGCAAGTTGTTCCACTTAAGAAGATGAGAGAGCTCTGTAATTTTCTTCATAGCTACACTTCAACTGTGAGAGACAGAATGTTTAAAAATAATTCCAGGAAATCCCATTGTATGACTTTAAACATTTTTTTTGTATAATGGTGCAGAAAATAAGTATTTGGTCAATAACTAAAGTTCACCTTAATACTTTGTAAAGTAATGTTGGTTGGCAATGACAGAGGTCAAAGGTTACCTTCACCAGGTTTGCACACACTGTAGCTGGTATTTTGGCCCATTCCTCCATGCAGATCTTCTCTAGAGCTGGGATGTTTTGGGACTGTCGCTAGGCAACACGGACTTTCATCTCCCTCCACAGATTCTCTATAGGATTGAGATCTGGAGACTGACTAGGCCACTCCAGGACCATCAAATGTTTCTTACGTAGCCCCTCCTTCGTTGCCTAGGCGATGTGTTTGGGATAATTATCATGCTGGAAGATCCAGCCACGTTTCATCTTCAATGCTCTCAGTGATGGAAGGAGGTTTTAGTCCAGAATCTCACCATACATGGCCCCATTCATCCTTTCCTTAATACCCATCAGTCGTCCTGTCCCCTTTACAGAAAAGCGGCCCCGCAGCATAATGCTTCCACCCCCATGCTTCACAGTGAGTATGGTGTTCTTGGGATGTAACTCAGCATTCTTCCCCCTCCAAACACGACGAGTGGCGTTTATACCAAAGAGTTTTATTTTGGTCTCATCTGACCAGATGATTTTCTCCCAATCATCCTCTGGATCATCCAGATATTCACTGGCAAACTTTAGACGGACCTGGACACATGCTGGCTTAAGCAGGGGGACCTTTGGAGTGCTGCAGGATTTTAATCCATGACGATATAGCGTGTTACTAATAGGCAAGGCAAGGCAATTTTATTTGTATAATAGTAACCTTTGTTACTGTGCTCCCAGCTCTCTTCAGGTCATTGACCAGTTCCCCCCGTTCAGTTCTGGGTTGTTTCCTCACCGTTCTCTAGATCATGTGTTCCCAACCAGGTGAGATCTACCATGGAGCCCCAGGTAGAGGGAGATTATCAGTGATCTTGTATTAACTCCATTTTCTAATAATTGCTCCAACAGTTGATTCCTTCTCACCAAGCTGCTTGCCTATTGTAGATCGGCTCTTCTCAGTCTTGTCCAGGTGGACAATCTTGTCCCTGGTGTCCTTGGACAGCTCTCTGGTCTTGGCCATGGTGGAGGTTGGAGTCTGACTGTTTGAAGGTGTGGACAGGTGTCTTTATACAGATAACCAGTTCAACCTGTAGCCATTAATACAGGTAACGAGTGGAGGATAGAAGAGCTTCTTAATTAAAGAAGCAGTAACAGGTCTGTGAGGGCCAGAATTATGGCCTTTTTGTAGGTGCTAAATACTTATTTTCTGCTCCATTATACATACATACATACATACAATGTGATTTTCTGGCTTTTTATTTTACATTCTATCACTCACAGTAGAAGTGTACCTATGATGAAAATTACAGACCTCTCACATCTTTTTAAGTGGAACAACTTGCACAATCGGTGACTGCCAAATACTTCTCTGTCCCACTGTATAGAGTTTGTAACCAAACAGTAAAGTGAATGCTGAGCTGCAGAACAACTGCATAAACACAATTTATAGGGAACACACAGGTGAGCTGAAAGGTTCTGGATCTGTTCACATGGCTGAACATCCCTGCAGCTGTTGGGAACACATCTGTGTTTCCACTACTCCGTTAAATAAAGGCGCCTGTAACAAACATCACAGATAGACATGGACAGGTTATAAACATCAGGCTGGAAGCTTGGAGGTGACATCTAATCCATACAAAAACATGCCATACTTAATTGATCTACTTTGCAACAAAAGGAACATAATTACTACGTTTGATATAGATTTTCTTTTGCACTGAGGCTGTGACTTCTGCAAACCTTCCCAACCTTTAAACTCAGACCTTTTATTTCTCCTGCTGTTCAGCAGTGGTCTGGTCTCATGCTGGGTTTTCAGAAAAGCAGAACAGAGCATGAAGTTTCTTCCAACAGTCTGTTGTATGGCGC
Source organism: Valencia hispanica (assembly GCA_963556495.2). Lineage (NCBI taxonomy): Eukaryota > Metazoa > Chordata > Actinopteri > Cyprinodontiformes > Valenciidae > Valencia > Valencia hispanica. Next base: position 3,076,371 of record OY747720.1, read on the forward strand.
AAACAGTCCCTCACACCTTCAAGTTGCTGCTAACTGCTGGTCAGCTGGCTGAAACAGTGCTAACATTCCTTTGATAAGAAGAAAAGCCTCTAATTTAATGTCAAATGGTACAGATTCTAGGGGTGAAACGGTACATGTGTCCTTATTCTGATTTTTCGGTTCAGAGCCGTCGGTACGGCACACAGGCAAACATAACTTTGTCGTACTTTAGCCAGCAACACATGCAACTCTGTAAACAAATCCAGCCCCGCCTCCTGCTAGCTGAAGTTATGACCAGCGACTCTGCGGACCTACGCAGAGGCTACGGTGGTTACGGCGTACCCTACGCGAGGGACACGACGCAGAAGTATAAACCGGCCTTTACCCCCGATTAACTTGTTACCACTGTTAACACAGACAGTAGGGCAGTCTGAAATATTGATTTCATATCCCAGATTGTCTTGACTTTGACAGAAAGCAAAAGTATTGATTGTTTGTAGTTTCCTAAATAGAAAACCGTTAAACTGTTGCATGTTATTTATTTATTTTAGATTCGATTATGTATATTTTAATGTTATCTGAGAACAATTTGATGGAAAATTAACACAAATAACGTTTGATCTTAAATGTCATTACACAAAAAGGTCTTCTTTCTTCTTCTTCTTTTCTTTTTTTTTACTTAGCTCCCTGAGTGCACTGAAAAAATGGACCGAACCGGGACTTTTGTTGTACCGTCACACCCCTAACGGATACCAAAGGTCTTTGAAGTATGGAAAAGCTTTATGGTTTGGACGCTCTGCAAAGTTTCGTTGCTTTTTACAGCAACACAATTTCTAATAGAAACTGATCCTTTTATTCCTTTGCACTCATATCCAAACTGAGGTTTAGTTTTGTTTATTCATAGTTTTGTCTCATCATATTTCACATTCTTTATATCCTTTACTTATTAACGAAGCTCTGACTCGATTAGGGCCGTCGTCTTGTTGCGTATTGTGTGTCTGTTCTCTCAGAACCTTTTGCACACTTGCATTCATCCTGGGTAGTGAACCTGCTGGAGAGGGTCTGACCTCTACAGACCTCTTCAGCCCTAAAAACCATCCGTTAATGGAAGCGTGTCAAGCAGCAGAGGGGGAATGTCAGTATCTTTTCCTTATTAGTCACTTCTAAGGGTTGATCTCAGAACAGATTTTCTACTTTCCTTTTTATTCACTCAGAAATCTCTCTCTCTTTCCTCTATGGATGCACTTTGAGCTAAATGTTGTTTTCTCGAGCTGTGGCACTTTGAGGTCATAAAAGTGGATGAGGACTTAAAAATCGGGAGATGATGTTAAGTTTCTGAAGACAGCATCTTTTATAAAGAGAACACCGACCTGAGGGGAAATGAACTCCTAAAGATGAAAAGGCAGGAGTTCCATTATTGCTCTCTTCAAATAACCTCAAATTACAGGGACCAGGAGGTCTTTAAAAGGGTCAGTCGAGGCATAAAGACATTGTGAAAAGATAACGTGATTATGTAATTCAATATTTCTCTGCAGCACAGAACAAAGACGGTCATGATTTAGGCTTCACCCTCGCTGCTTTTTCAAAAAGTCTGTTTAGCTAGAAAATAATCTCATTTGTGAACTACTGAACTCGCTTTTCTGTATTCTGGCTTCTTATGAGGAGGCAGTGGTGCACAAACAAATCTTCTTATTGTGCCTCCAGCTTGTCTCCTTGTCTCACTACCTTTAATCATCTACTCAGCTGGCACTGGCCCTGAAGGACTTTCTGTTTTCAGATTAAACTTGGCACCAAAGTGAAAAAAACAAAGTGGTCTTGCCAGTTCTCCTGCAGGTTCCTCGGGGCCGCTAAAGTTAGGTGGAAGTCGAAATGGTTCTGAATCTGACAACTGTCAACTATCACCTCTAAATTTATCTGTTTATTCTGGTCTTCCCTCCTGAACCTGAGAAGAAATGAACAATCCTGTCAGTGACAGACATTTGGGTTTTAAAGTCACGGTTCGGTACACTTTAATCAAGAAAAAATAATTACAAATAGTTTATTTTACTTTGATCAGCATTAAGCAAAGAATTTTTTCCCCCAGAATTCCTTCCATTCAATTCCTGAAATTAATTTGATTTTATCATGTTCTATACATTAAATAAGTTGAATGTATAAAACTGACTGGAGATTTGATTAAATAAAAAAAATAAAAAAAATAGTACAAGCAGACATAGCCAGAGTAGAAAACAACATAACCCCTTGAAAACAGTCAGTGTTGATGCTTAGAAATGTTTAAATAACATTTTGCCCATATTTGGGAATAAAACATGTTTAAATCACTTTGGACTTGCGTTTTATCCAGAATAAGTTGTTTGGGCTGATTGGATGCTACTGGTAGCCATGTTGGACGTCAGCTGATTTTTCTCTAGTATCAGTGATGTTTACATTCAGCTTGACATTGTTTCAGGTGAGTCATTCAGTTCAGTGCAGAGCGTGTTATGGACCTTATTGCTGCTGAAAGTTGCGTTCGCTGACAAAGTTCTGGTTCGGTCCATCTTTCTTTTTCTACTGTAGCAACATGAGAAACCATTAATGTTCCAAAACAGCAGAGTTTAGTTTAGTTTCATAGGGGAGGTTGCAAATAGGAAAACTTTGCTCTCCAGGAAAAACATGAAGGTCTGATGAAAGTTTGCCACAGCGACAGAAACCAGGACTTGTGGAATAATGCTACCTGGAGAGATGAGTCTAAAACTGAACTACATCTGGCACTAACCAAAGAAGCTTCATTAAAGCATGGAGGTGGAAGTGTCATGGTTCGGGTCTGTTTTGATGCAACAGGATGCAACACCCCAATGATCCAAACTATGAAAGCAAATCCACCAAGCTGGCAATCAAGAAATGGATCAAAGAGGAACTTTTTCTTGTTAGAATTCACATCTGCTGGTGTTTTGTGTAATGAGTGACATTAATAATCTTTCCAGAAATAAAAGTCATGTCTTATATTGAATATTTATTGGGGTGTCCTAATGGATTATTATGCAAAAGGTAAATATATTGCTTCTTTGTTTGCTATTTGAGTCAGACAATCATAGACGTAAGGACAAAAAAAGGAATATGGGAGTGACTTTTGTTTATTGTACACGTCTGTTGTGTCAGAAACGACAAAGTGTCCAGATCCCGCCGGTCACCATGAGCTGGATGGAAAACACCTCCAGGCTTCTGCTGCAGGAGAGAGACTGAGTCTGGCGAAAAGCCCAGAATGGAAATGAAGCATCAAAGTTAACATTACATCAGCTCAGATTTTTATTCCTAGACACAATCCAGTTAAATATTCTGAGAGCCCTACTTGACACAAAGAACACAGAAGCTCACAGAATTATTTATCATAAACAGCGTGAAAAAAAGGTTATGAGTCCGTGCTTTCACTGGGTGGGAGCAGCTGAGGGTAAAATGTTAACCCCCGATGAAATTTAGAGTTACACTCGACCACGTCCTAAACGGAGCATCATGCAGCGGGAAGCAGCCATCAGAAGATGGGAGAGGATAGAGATGTTCAGCAACAAAACTGGCTCAATGACGCTCAGTTGGTCCAAAGTGTGCCAAGCAGATATCCCCCACATCATGATACCACCACCACCAGCCTGAACTGCTCATACAAGCCAGTAGGGATGTAAGAAAATATCGATACACCGATATATTGCAATATTTTATTTCTCGATATTGTATTGATATTCAAAACAAATATATCAATTTTTTTTTAAGGATTTGAATGGAACTATTAATGATGACAGTAATTTTTGTATTAAAATTTAAAGTATAACTGGTAGTTTGTGGCTGTTTTTACCTCCTTTGTTCCAGTGGATCAACTAGATCTAGAAATAAAACTGGATGTGTTAAAGTATGAATCAGGTTGGAGTGTTTAGGATGCTGGGACAATTTTCCTACAGTTAAATTCAGTTTTAAAAATCACAATATATAGTCTTACTCATAGTATCGCCATATAGCGAGATATATCGTATCGTCTCCCATGCATCGCGATACATATCGTATCGCCGTATTTTTGCCAATACACATCCCTACAAGCCAGGATGGATCCACGTTTTGTGTTTCCATCAAGTCCAGACCCGACATTCTGACCGATGGAGCTGAAACAGACTTATTACACCAGAAAACGTTTCTCCGTTAACCAAATATTTTCCGTATTTGACCAGGTTTCTTAAACGGGGACGGAAAAATCTGAAGGTCATCCGTCATTTTTACGGATTAGTATTCACACCTCTGACCACTTGGTGCAGATGCGCAGACATTTTCAACTTTACACATGAAGTACAGGTAACTAAATCAATTATTTTAAAACAGATTCCCATGAGAGCATCTGAGCATCATCTAAGACCTGGACGCCGTACTCAATGCATCTCTCTAACCGGGAGCTGACGGCGAGTTGAAAAGTTACTAAGGCTTTGGAGCGCGTCGTTCCCAACAGCCCGGTGCCAGGCTGCAGGATTTCCTCCTGCTGCAGCGATAGCTTGCAGGTCAGGAAACTGCTCGTTCAGAGAGTTTTTCTGACTTCTGATCACTTTAACTGGAGAAATTTTCCCTGATTTGAAACTTTTCCTGAAGCGGCGCTTTAATTCCAGTCTCCAATGTGGCAGCGGAGCGCGGATTCAGCCTCAAGAACAGCATCTAAACCCCCAGGAGAAGTCATCTGTCCGAAGTCCAAAACCTCATGACAAAACGTCTGCAGCAATCCAACTATTTGATTACGAACAAGCAGGCGACTGTGTTCAGGTCACAGCAGGAGAACTGTTCGTATTCTAAGTGCAAGATTTGGTGATTTAGTGTAAATTATAGCCTCAGTTTCCTGGTCTCAATGCAAAAGCAGCACTGCTTGAAATAAGGGGTAAAATTTTCTTGTTCTGAGCAAAGAAATCTGCCAATAGGGTGAGCAAAAGTTGCTTGGCTAGAATTCTTAAAACTGGCAAAGAAATCTTAGAATAAGCTTCATTTTCTTGTGCAAAACTTGCTTGTTAAGAAAAAATATTTCTCTTTAGACAAAAAAATAAGAAAACATTTCCAGAAACAAGGCTTTTTTACTTTCTTGAAAATCTTTTTTTACAGTGTGAGCTGACAGGAAAAGCGCGTGGTGGGGTCTTCCGTATGGCATCAGAACGATGCCAGCTTAAAATGAAACTGAAAAGAAATACTGGAACTTGTAAAATATAATTATAACTGAAAATTATTTTGAATCTGAAACAAAGGCTGCTGCTTTTCAGCCTTATTGCTCTGTCGCTCTTCAGGTCGTGCTCGCCCATGAGGGGCGGGGCTTCAGTTGTTTCAAACCTGTCTCTGGTTTTAAACATGTAGGAATCCATCTGGTCTGACTAAAAGTTCTCGGTCCATTTCATAATCTTCTCATGATTGCAGAGTTTCTTCTTTAGCCAACAATATTTTATCCCCCATGCCGTATCTCTACTTCTCTACTGTCTGACGTCTCTCTGCACAGACAGGATGCATCCTGCTGCCATGAGGATGAGGAGAGCTCTGCACGTTCACATATTACAGTAAATGCTGTAAAAAATGTGCAGCTTGAAATGTTTCAGTCAACAATGGAAGGATGGAAGGAGCATGACTGCGATGAAAAAAACTGTCTTGGACATACATTTTTCTGTTGCTTCTGCTGCAGCATACTCTAAAAGTTCAAGTAGTTTTACAAAAGAAGGCAGACAGAACTAAAACAATAAAGTGGCTTCATCCCACGAGGATGAAGTCTAATTGAAAAGATAAAGAATAAATTGCCTCGTTGCACTCAGTTTAGGATTCTGGAGCTTCACAGTGATTGTCACCCATCAGCCCTCGTTTTGCAGCGCTTGACAGTGTGACAGATTTCATTCTAATGGACGATGCCCTTTTTGCATTTTAGACTACTACCAAATGAAAGTTATTCAACAAACACGTTGTTCTGCAAATAGCTTTTTTTAGCCATGTTTTTGTGATGAACGAGCAGGGGTGATAAATGCAGACAAACAATAGTCTGCAGCAGGACGCACATGGTGCATGGTTTGCAGCTTAAATTTTCATTTCAAATAGGTTTTAATAAAATGCACGTATTTAATGCTGGAGTATTCGTTCTTTATCACCCACAGGAAGAAAATCCGTGAGAAGTTAAAGCAGCAACTATGGATCGCCATTTGTTCCACAGTCAAACGTTAACAGCAATAATTAGTTATTTAGCCTGTCATAAGAAAAATAAATCGGGTTTAGTTTTTCAAAGTCATATTTTCACCATCTTATTTATTCATTTATAAATGTCAGTTTTAAACTAAATATTTAGCTAGCAAGTTAAATATTTAGTTTACACGTTAAATATTAAGCTCCAAACCTAATATTTAGTTTTAAGCTAAATATTTTACTTGAAACTAAATATGTAGCTAGCAAGCTAAACTGGCTAGCTTAATAAATAGCATTGAAGTAAATATTTAAGAAAAATAAAAAACATTCAGTCTCACCAGCAGTTTTTATGTAGAGGTTTGCAGAGCCAGCTTATTTTTCTTTTTGATAGTCCACTTCTGCTTATCAGCAAGGACATTTTCATATTAGCTAAATGTTTAGAACTGAGCTAAATGTTGATTTCGAAGCTAAATATTTAGCAACCCAGTAAAGCTTGCTAGCTAAATATTTAGCTTCAAGCTATTCAAACTAAATATTTAGCTTGTTAACTAAGTATTTAGTTTGAAACTAAATATTAAGTTTGTAGACTAAATATTTAGTTGACAAGCTAAATGTTTAGTTGGGACCTAAACATTACATTTTTTTAACTAAATATTAAGCTTGCTGACTAAATATTTACCTAGAAACTCTGACATTTATAAATGAATAAATAACACTGACTCAACCCCATTTATTTAACTTATGAAAGGCTAAATAACAAAAAAAATTATTGCTCTTAGTTTTTGACTGCATGTGTAACTTTACAAACGGTATCCCATGAGCAACTCCCTTCTTTTATAGTGATCGCATAGTTTCCGTGACAGAAACCCCACACTTCAGAAGGTTGGCCAAATAAATCATATTTTCATGTCATTACCTTAGACACCAGGGAGATTTAAGTGACTTTTCTTTGCCACTATTACAGGGAGCCTTACTTCAGTTAAATTAGCAATTTCCCATCCTCGAAGGTTGCTTTATTTGTGAGAAAGGTGGAGAACATTGAATCGAGAAACCAACAAGGATTCAGCTCAGAAGAGCATTTGTTTTCACCCACGTCAGCCTCCAAAGAAGCCATTACTCAAAAAGCAACGTAAAAAGCCAGATTCTGGTTTAGAGAATTGTCCTGTGGTCGGATGAAACTATATTTGAAGTGCTTTGCTGTCATGAGCATTGATACATATTGAGGAAAAAGAGGGAGGCTTAGAGTCTGAGACCTTAACAACTGTATGGGTGGCAGCATCGTGTTGCAGGAGAGACTGATGGACTCATAGTGGTTCATGAGAAAAGAACCAAATACTGATGCAACATCTCAAGACATCATTCAGAAGGTTAAAGCTTGGGCATCAAGACCCTCTGCAAATCTAATTTGGTCTAATTTTATATCAGACGAGGAAGAAAAAAAACTGCTACTTGTCTTTTTATGCGCTGAATATAAATTTCTAGTTAGGGTTGTAAAGGGATATAAAGTTTAGATTGGGTTTATTACTGGGTCGTATTCAGGGGAAACATGTAAAATCTTGCAGCAAGAGTCAGACAACTGCTTCTAAAATCAAAATAATTTTTCAGAAGAGGACGATAAAAGAAGGTGGAGGACAGAGAGCAAAACTTGGCCTGTGGTTTCATGTTTAACGAGCCCAAACAGTTTAGACCTTAAATAAATCTCTTGTATCAATTCATTTTTTAACCTTTGGATTTTGGAAGGAAAATATATTTTCTTCAGGTGTTTAAATTCACACAGAGGCAACAAAAAAAAGCAGACATACAGCTCGCAGCCAACAATTTAACTTAAAAGGTAGGATGAGCCGTTTTAATGGCAATACAGACGTTTACCGATGGATTTACAGCAACAATGATGCGCCAGCAGCTGGAGTTTAAATAGACACTAGCGGGACCCAGCTTCTTTTTTTTTTTTTTGCTAGTCCACTTATAGAAGTGAATTTGCATGTTAGCTGAATATTTAGCTCTGAGTTAAATATTTGTTTTGAAGCTATACATCTAGCTAGCAAGTTTAGCTTGTTAACTAAATATTTAGTTTAAAACCAAATACTTATCTTATGTAAATACTTAGTTTGAAACTTTGACATTTATTAATCAATAAATAACATGGACCAAATATGACTTTGATAAATGAACCCCCATTTATTTATCTTGTGACAGGCTAAATAACGCAAATTATTGTTGTTCATTTTTAATTATTTAAGTTATGGTCAACGATCAACATTTAATCGATTTATGTTGCAGTAATTGCTTTAATTTATAGAAGCCCCTATAATATTTTATAACATGTCTGTAGCAAAATACAAACCAATATTTCTATTGTACTTCACATTGTCTTTAAATTCTCTTTGCAAAAAAAAGGTCAATATATTATTATTATTATTATTATTATTATTATTATTATTATTATTATGTAAAATACCTACAAAATTTCAGTTGCTTGAAAAATTATGATTGAAAACTAATATTCTACTTCCTGAAGGCCTTGACCAGTTAGAGCCAAAGTTTTGAGACGCCGGTTCCTTCAGTAATAAGGACATCTAAATTTAGAGATGCACCACTGGAGTTTTTCAAAGCTTTGACCTGCCAATGATGATTCGGACTGATCTCTCTTGGAGAACTGCAATATAACAAGATATAAGTGAAGAATTTAATTGATTTCTTGTCAATGATTTAACCTGGGAGCACAAGGCAGGTTACCCAGCTGTGTGAGAGAGCAGTCACTATAAAACATGGTTTTATTTCTATTTTAAAACATAGACAACATGATTTATTCATGCAAATTTTAAACACTTTTCAACAATGTTATGTTTGCAATTAGCATAATTATCCAGACGGGTTGAAATTGCAGAAGGATAAAACAGACACTTTTGGTTTAATCTGTTCAGCCTTCCTGTTATCCTCTGAAAGTCTTACTCTCTCGCTCATTCTCTTGCAGCCTAAATGACGCCCTTTTTAAACACCTTACCTATACTAATAAATGGCTAATTCATAAGTCGTCTTCCTGCAAAAGCAACTTTGCGACCTAAGGCTGATGCTAACAGCATGCATACATACATGCTGTTAGCATGTATTCACAATAAATCAATTAATCAATCAAGATTTATTTGTAGAGCACTTTCCACAACACTGGAAGGTGACCAAAGTGCTTTACAGAAGAAAAAACAAAACATACGAGAAATAAAAGCCAAAATACAACAGTTAAAGTTTAAAATGTAAACAATAATAACACAAATATCATCAGAGCATCGCACCACAGGATCAAGATAAGAGATATGGGATAAAATACACTGTAAAATCACTGTGGATTAAAAGCCTGTCTGAAACATTTGTGTTTATAGTTTACTTTTAAACAATGTCAAACATGGGGTTAGACGCAGATCACTAGGCAGCTTATTCCAGAGCTTGGGCGCAAGAGCGAACACCCCACCCTGGACCGGGGAAGCTCCAGAAAAAGCTGCCCCACAAACACAGTGTGTCACAGACGCAAGAGGGGCTAATCCGTGAATTCTCTTCAAATTAAGAAGTAAAACTTTATTATGAATTCTAAAAATTACAGGAAGCCAACAAAGTGATAAAAGAATGGGGGTGATATGGCAGAGCCTAGGCGTGTTAGTGAGAAGGCCGGCAGCAGCGTTCTGAACCAGTTGTAGGCCAGAAACGGAGGAATGGGAGAAACCGATGTATAAGGCATTACAGTAATCGAATCTGGAGCAAATAAATGCATGAATGGTTTTCTCTACACCCCCGCTTTAACCACCGCATTTATTTCTTTGTCAATTATTAAATTGCCGTCCAAAATGGCGCCAAGGTTTCTCATCTGTTGTTTGCACTGGGAAGCTAAGGGGCCAAGATTCGATGCATTAACACCGGGCTGGTTCGGTGGGGTAAAGATTATACATTCTGTCTTGTTGTTGTTAAGAAGTAGAAAGTTTTTGGCAAGCCACAATTTAAGATCATCACTGCAGTTCAATAAGGTAGTAACTGTGATGTCAGAATCTGGTTTGATGGGCAGGTAGATTTGAACATCATCAGCATAACAATCACAATGTAGTTTGTGCCTTGCCAGGATTCCTCCGAGTTGTAACATGTAATGTGGAAGAAGTATTTCTGGATCTAAAGTCTATGATATTGATCTAATAATTTAATCACAGTAATTATTAGAGTCAAGGAAGAGGCCTTTCACCTACTCTTATCTAACTGTTGACTCCTCGAGCACTGAGGAGTGTTTTGGTTAAACTTGCAATGAAGACATAACATCAGGGGACAGAAGGCAGAAGCTGCTTGCAGAGAGAAGCACACTGCAATAAAGGCCTTTCAAGAAAGTAAAAAAGCCTTGTTTCTGGAAATGTTTTCTTATTTTTTGTCTAAAGAGAAAAAATGTTCTTAACAAGAAAATGAAGCGTATTCTAAGATTTCTTTGCCAGTTTTAAGAATTCTAGCCAAGCAACTTTTGCTCACCCCATTGTCAGGTTGGTTTTTTTTGCTCAAAACAAGAAAATGTGACCCTTTTTAAGAATATTTGGCTTATTTCAAGCAGTGCTGTTATTGCAGTGATCTGAGGGCGAGAGAGTTCGAGCATTGGCCCAGACGGGCTCATGTTAAGACTGGCCATGATAAAATATGAAAAACGCTGATGCAGACTCCAGCCTCATCCATATGAAAGGAAGAAGATACATTTCTTCCCACAACACACGTAAAGTGAAAAAAACAGAGGACCTAGAACGGACCCCTGGGGAACACCGCTGGATAGAGGAGCCCGTGAGGAAGGGACATCCCCTACCATCACCGAAAAACTTCTGTCAGATGAGATAAGGATGTTGTTTTCGACCTGTGTGAAAAAGCAGCTGAGAGGTCCGGGATAACTAGAACGACTGATCATCGACAGCCCTGAAAATGTCATTGTGATTCGCTGCTTGGCGTGATCTAAAGCCTGATTGGAAGGTTTCTAAAACAGCTTTTCTATCTAAAAACTGTCGAGCCTGATTAAAACCTTTTTTTTTCTAAGACCTTAGATAAAAGATTTGAAAAAGGTCTAGAATTTGACAGAGTAGAAGGATCCATGTGGGGGTTTTTAAAGTAGAGGACGAACCACAGCATGCTTAAAGCCAGAGGGGACACTAATCAGGTGAAGGTTGGATTTTTGAATTTGTTCTGACTGACCAATTTCTTGGTGCATCTCAAAATTCATCACATCCAGCACACCTCTTGTTGGAACCCTCAGGCAGACGGTATTGGGCTCGAACCAGCAGATTGGTAAACCGTTTTTATCCAAAAAGCCATCGCCATTTTAAACAGCAATTTTTAGTCCCGATTCTTATGTTAACTGTGCAGCTGCTTTCTTGTACTGTGCCGTTAGTATTTTTTATGTATTTCCTGTATGTATTTTATTGCTATTTTTATATTTTTTTATTACTGAACTTGCTTCTATGGTGTCTTTGAAGTTTCGTTGTATCTTACAATAAAAATAAAGAATCTGAATCTGAAAAATCTGAATTTGTGGTTGATCGATGAATAGAGGCATCACCAGAAATTTAGCTCAACCATTAGTTGGCTAATAGCTCTCTCCTTTTTTCTGATTATAATCTGATCACATTTTAAAACTGACTCTTACGATGATTCAACTGAAGAGTGAAGCTTAACACAAATACTGAGTGTCATGAACCTTTGGTGTTTTGATAATGTCCTTGTTTGTTTTTGTTCAATAGGTCTTGCCATATTTAATTCATTTTGTGTTTATTATTCTTAGAAGCTTGTTGCCATATTAGTTAATTCCTTTGTGTATAGCTTCTTAGCATATTCTTATGTTTTGTTTAGCTCTGCGTTAGTCTTTCCCTCTTGATATGTGTTCTCTTTATCCCGGACGAGCCCCCATTTTTTTTACCAACTTGACTCAAATTGGTAGCAAAAGAGGAGACAACACAGCCAGAGCTTAACTTGTTCAAATAATTTATTTAAATGAAACAAAAAACTTTAACCAAACAATACCCATGTTAATAAGCTACCTTCCAGAAAAAGATAGATTGAGAGTTTGCAGTAGCTTGCTATGTAAATGGTCACTCCCCCATCAGGTGAAGCTAGATCTTTAATGATCTAACCAAGAGTGACAGTAAGGAGGAAACAGTGGCAACCGCACCAACCAGGCCATCACAGTTTGTAGATCATTATGAATCTTAGTTTTGCTCCCTTTGTTTTAATTAGTCTCTGTCCCTCAGTTTCCCTGCTTTCCTCCTGCTATAGCTGTTCCACATCTCCTCTGATTAGTTCATTAGGTTCCCTTGTCATTTTAATGCCTCATAATTTAATCTCCTGGTTTTTTCTTGCTTGCTGGATTCTTTGTTACAACCACATCAGTTCCATATCCTATTACATTCCTGACAGCTTTGTAAATCTGTACGTCTTTCTTTTTCATTTTTCCATTCACCTTTCTGCCAGTGGTTCTGCCTGCATTTGGATCCAGCTTGAAACCAAACGTGTTTCTATCTTCATCAGTCAAAAAGTTTACAATGTTTGTGTTGATATCTGCAGGAGAATTTTTTTGTTTGCTTTATTTAATTCTTTATCTCAAAAAGCAAGCTGGAAAAATGGAGCCAATTTACGTTAAATGATCCAGGTGCTCGCCCAGTTTAGTAATTGTTCCGCTTTAAGAACCGTTTATGAACCAGTTTATTTGAATTTCCCTCCTTACCTAGATTACAGAAGGCTAACCCAGCAGTGCTCATGCTTAATGGTGTTATTTAACCAACGAACGTTTACCTCCATCATGTAGATTTGTTTCAGTCTTTTATAAACTGAGCTCACAGACGTTTCAGATTTATCTGTTTCTGTTTGAATTATTAGACATTCTTAACTTGTTAATTGTATTTTCCTCCGTTTTCATCTGTTAGACTGTATCCTTCATGCAAGAAACAGTTTGACCCCTTTAACCATTTACCTTTCCTGTGACTTCTTACTCTTCCATAAGCCAGATCTTAGTGAACAACTCCATTCTTGGATGAGCCCATGCCCCAATGCATTTCCATTTAGACGGCCTTGATTTAAAAAATGATTTGGGAGCGTGTGGCCCAGCCGGAAAAAAAATAATGCAATGCGCTCCTTAATAGCTGCATGGAGAGCTGGCTAAGTACGGAGCCAAACAAACTGCTCGCTGCCAGGCAGCAGAAATAGGAAGAGAATCACATCAAGTCCTAATGGAAACAAACAGACTCAGCTCGCTAGATTGGCACGATATTATAACCTTGAGGAAAAATGCCACAGCTTCAAGTTTATTGCTAATGCGGCTAAAGTAAAATATTGATTGTAACAGTTATATCTGTAACATTTATTTGTTATTTTGATTTTACTGCAGAGACTTGAGCAAAAAGTTAAATTCCCAATAACTTATTTAGAAGTTGTACCTGTTGTCCAAAATATTATAGATTTTTTTTCTTCTGATCTTCATTGAGCATCACAAGTCAAACAAGCTAATATTAGCTTTAATAAGTCAGGCTATCTGCTCCGATAGTCGGCCTGTGGTTGGCTTCTGAACAAAGCATCTAACAGCTGCCCTGCATGCTTTAGCCGTAACTTCAGCTGCAACTGCTTTTCTTTTTTTCTCAGTGTCTGAGCTAAATGAATGAGAGAGTAACTGCTTTCAACCACATGCCAAGCACTGGCTTGAACTGGCTTTTAAAGGAGTCATAACCTAGTATTATCTTGGATACCCACACTATTATAGTCTTTCAGGCCCTTCTAAAAAAGAAAAGTGGACAAAAAATAAACCCAGAGCTCCTCTGACCCTTATTTCTGAAGGCATTATTGTCTCGCGAGATCTGATGCGATACTTTGGTTGTTGTGGACGAGCATTGTAATAATGTAAATGAGGGGCGCGTTGATTGGTGGCATTCTAGGTTATTTGTTGTTTGCAAAGTAGCAGCCATTACCCGTGTTGTCCTCAAAAGCTACTACTCCCGCTAGCATACAATAGCCACATTAGCAGTTAGCTGCTGTTTGTTACACACAGCAGAGCAATAAAAACACAGCCTTACCGTTTCAATTGTAGGCAAGTCTCTGATTGTTGGAATGGCCCCTTTTTCCAAACGGAGCTCGAGTTTGTACTTCCAATCAGAATTCAGTAATGGCGGCGCTCGACTGAATATGAGGGGGAGAGGGGCGGGGCTTCCTGCAGCATAGGTAGGTCTGCGATGTCCATATATGGTATATCCTGCGCCGACTTGACAACAAGTTGGCCAGAAATTTAACATTGCGTATTTGAGTGAGCGTGGGCTGGTTGACGAACCCAGGGGTAAACAAACGCTTCACTTTTAAATATTGTCTTTCCGGCCAGTGTATAACCGAGAGGCAATCATAACATACATTTTTTTTCTCGTGGAAAAGTTTAAATTACAGGTCATGACTCCTTTAATGGCCAAACACAACCAGAGAAAAACTGCAGAAAACAAACCGTGTTCACAGAATAATGTTTTGAAAGTTGGATTAAAGGGAACATATTGGACCTCTTTTTAAGCAAGTTATAACAGGTCTATGGTCTGTGCAAAACATGTTAATGAAGTTCTTTACACAAAATAAATCTCGCCAGTTCAATTCTTGACAATTGCTGTCGCTTTTCAGAATGAGCTGTTTAGAGGGCTCCGTCACAGTTATGCAAATTGCAGTTGCAGACCACGCCCACCCTGTTACGAGGCTCTAGGTGTGAACACATGAGAACGGCTTTGGATTAGTATGTGTGTGTGGGGGGGGCAGTTGACTGGCAGTGTGGAGCAACAGGTAGGGGAACCACAACGTTATTCTATGATTCAAAAACTGAGAAAATGAAAAAGATGAAGAGGCAGGGCGGTGTGGTGGAAAATTTATGCTGTTGAACTGTAAAAACGTCCACTTGATAGCAGGAACCACATAAAGGCCGGTTTATACTTCTGCGTCGTGTCCCTTTACCGCCAAACGAGATCCACAAGGAGACATATTATCTATAAAGCCAATATTAATAGTATTATTATACAGAGCAGGAACTGTCACATTTGCATAAATTATTGTAATGGGATTTACTCTAATGAAGCCAGCACAAGATGAAACTGGGACATTAGAAAAGTATTAAA